>VZRX01022433.1:35451-176572 GCA_013398075.1 Notiomystis cincta | reverse complement strand
ATGCGTTTCGTGGAGGGGCGCTCTGGTAACCGTGGCAGCGCCTGGCGGGGGGACCAGCGGGCTTGGGCAGCGCGGGCGGGGGCTGCCAGCGCGTTCCAGAGAAAGGCAACCTGTCCACAGTATTTTGCAACCTATCCCGAACCGACCGGTGGTTTGTGAGGTGAGCATGACTTGGTTATAATACAGGAGGGAGGGAAGAGTCAACAAAACGTGTAGTAATACACAATGCTATGTCCTTCCTTTGTTGAAATGTCACCCTTACTTTGGAAGTACGTGGGACACCCGGTCTCATGGACCGAGCCGGACCTGTGCTGCTGCCCAGCCAAAGGAGAGATTACACAACGCTCTTTGATCAGCCTGGGTCAAAACCCGAGAGGTTTGGCAGCTTTCGGTGGTTGCGCTCCGATGGTCTTGCGAGCTTCGCACCGAACCTGTTTGTTCTGGTGCTTGCGCGGAGTCAACACAGGTGTTGCCCTGATACGGCTTCTCCCGGTCTAACTTTCGGTCCCTCGGGTGGGTTCGGTCTCTTGGTGTCCAAATGCAGGGGAAAAAGGTGTGCGGAAAGGCAAAGGTTCTGTAACTGTCTAGCAGAAATAGGGCATGGCACACAGAGCGATCTCAGCTGGGACATGATTTATTGAGTTATTTGGAATTGTATGGCTGGCTTTAACAAACAGAAAATAAGCTAAAGCTACTAGAGACAGTGTCACCAGAATTGAATGCATTCACTGCCACTTACTTATTTACAGGAGACCAAATGGATTCGTGCATTGCTTTATTGAATGCTTACTTGACTCAGAAAACTAGAAAGGTTATTGAATTTGTTTTGTTTGTTTGTTTTCCTAGGGTATGAACAGTTTTATAAATTCCAATCAGAATTACTTTTCACAGCTTTCTATACATCGGGTAGCTTTCACAAACATTCAACAATACTTTTGAGAGAGCTTGATTACAACATCTGTCTGAAAGGCCTACTTCCCTTAGGGGCAAAAAGCCACGGTAGCTGCAAGAATGGAGTGGGGGATATGCATTTGTGGCATAATAAATATGAGAAGGGCACTGGCTCATATCCTGTGGGGCTTGAGAAGTGAGCTAGTGTAAAAACCGAGGCACTGCAGACTTAGCAGCTGTACAGTGAAAATACACTCATTGCTCCCTTCTGCTCTCAGTCTCTCCTGGGATTCATCTGTAGAGAGGAGCAATTAGCGTTATAGCCATAGGGGACAGTGAAATGTGCTTTCAAATGAGAGAACATTCAAAGCAGTTGTGAATACGGCTTGACTGTCTTCTGTGCTGGAGCTGCATATTCTCATGGGTTCTGTTTAGTTTCCTGAGGTTTTGGGGAGGGGATGTGTGCAAAGGGGAGAAGAGAGCACTAGACTGTTTTTCAGTTCCCTTTAAAATGGTCATTCCAGCTACGGAAGGGAGTGCTGTGTAACTCAGGAGGTTCAAGAGACAGCTGGGAGGCTGTGTCCAAGGCCATCCATTGTAAATTGTTGCAAACAGTGGGGCCGATACAGCTGCTGTACTGGCAGTGTGTGGCAAACAATTTACTTGTTTGAATCTTTGTTTTTAAGATACAGTTCTCAGTCTTGGAGATGTGCAGAGTGGAGTTACTTTTTCTAAGACTAGCACAGGGCATGTAGCAACAGGCCCTCTGAAAGCAGCATTTTCACAATTGTTTGGTTGTATGCAAGCGTTTCTTTGGATTTTCTTCTTTATTAATTCACATTTAACAAAGTTTGATGCCATATTGTACCCATGATAATATATATCTGGATTGTATTTTTGAGTTAAAATGATCATGTAGGATGACCTGTTTCAACTACAAAACTGGAAATGAGCATAATTTTTTTTTTTAAATTCTGCTCTAGATGTATCATGTCCAGTATGGGTCTTGATACAAAGTTTCGCTTCATCTTCCTCCATCTGCTCTTGTAGATCGTGTAATCCAAACGCAACAACCTGAAAATTTCTGTGGCCACAATGAAGCCTTCAGTGCTGGGATAAAGTGGAGAGCCCAGCTTGCCCAGAGAGACCTCACATGGCCCTAATTCTTGGCTAGTCATGTCTGAAACTCTGTGTGCTGCTGCTCCGTTTTGTGGGTGGCGGGTGGCAGTCCCTCGGCAGTGCTCTCTGTGCCAGTACCCACAAGTGTAGCCTGCTGTTTGGGGTCAGCTGTTGGGCAGCAGCTGCTGAGCCCTCACAAAAACATTTGTCTTGGACTTCTCAGCTCAGACCTCATTCTGGCACTTGGCCTACTTAGACCCATTTCAGGCTCTGCGGTTGTCTGATTTCCAGGTTGAACCAAGGACATTATGTCGCCGCTTCCCTGCAGACCAAGACGCTAAAGGTGAGGCCTGAAAGAGAAGAGCTCTTGCTGAGTTGTGTCTGTGACACTGCAGCCGTGTTAGGTACTACACTGAGACAGCAGTGCTATGCACAAAGCCAGCAGGGTTGCGGGAGCTTGAAGAGGCAGTAGGTGCAGGAGCAGCATTAATGGTGTCATGGGTACACAAGTTGTGGTAGTTCCTGAGGCCTGAGCAGATTTTAATTTGATTTTAATATGTGAAGAAGTTCATGTGAGCTTTACTGTTCCATCGTGCACAAGTATCACTGGGGATGAAGTGAAGGTGGAAGTGTAGAGCCAGGATAGTACTTGGTCTTCAGCTTGATTAGTAGATAAGAGTTCTGTTGTTTGCCCCCTTGTGTTTAATTGAGCCTTTCTATTATATGTCAGTTTGTGGTGTTCCTGGTAGTTATTGATACCTCTGCTGACAGCTTCCAATTTTGCTGTATTGTTAGAGGAGTTCTTCTGGAAATTACAGGTGAATTGTCAGGTCTGAAGGGTTGACAGCTTGTCAAAATGTAGTTGCTAGGTGCAGTCATCTGAGCTCTCATTCTTTCAGTACTAGTCTAGAACATGTGATTGACAGCCCAGAAAATGAACCTGTTTTTTTCATGGATCAGATAAAGCACACTGACAGAGCATGCTCCTCCCATGTGCAGAAGTGTCTCCTGTTGACTATGGAGAGAGACGAGTGGGGACTTGTGGATTATAGCCATCCCTTTTGAATGAAAAAGTTATGTGATTGGGCATTGATATGTTAAGACACCAAAAACCATCCACCTTTTCCTACATCAGGGAACTGAATAATCTTTCCCTGTAGCCTGAGAACTGTAGCAGGCTTTTGCTCTTCCTGTTCCAATAGCTCTCACAAAGGCTGCAAGTGACAAGATTCAACCTCAACCTATTCCTCCTCTTCAGAGAACCCTACTTATACAGCAGCCTGAGAGAATGCTTCATCCTTGCCCTGAGTTACCAGGAAGGCAACTGAGTTTTTTCTCTCTTATAATTGGTCTTTCCTGTGATATTGATAAAAACATGTCAGTGCTGGGTGCAGTAGCAGTTTTGGTAGTACAGGATCCGCCTCTGCTGGAGTTCAAGTTGATGGTACTGGCTTATGGATATCTCCTAATTCCTCTGTGCAGAAATCTAATTGGCCAGAAACTGAATAGCTTAAAAATTATATCTCCGTCATTCTTCCCTCCCACACAAACCCATTTCTGTGCATAAGAAAATGATGGAAACAAGTTCTAGTAGCTGTGTAAAGCATTTTTCTTTACCCCACTCTAAAACCCCACTACTTTGCAGCAAGAGTTAGTTATTTCCGATAGAAACTTTAAAGTTTATTGACACCAGTTTCTTGCTGAGTGCCTGTTCTTTTACTGCTGCTTCTTGACGTGCGTGAGCAGTGGGTGTGGCTGCAGAGTGGTTGCCAGTGATGCAGGGTGGGAGGGCCAGGTCTTGGCAAGGCTGGCCTTGCACCCCATATGCCTCTGCGGTTGTGGCCCCTGAAACTGAAAGAGATTGCTTTCTTCCGGCAGAAAAGCAATTCCGTGGAAACTACTACTGCAGTTTTATCGGGGTAAACAGATGTTTTCTGGGCTTTCAAACAGCCACTTTCTATCGCCTTTGTCTTCTGTAGCTCCTCACTGCTTCTTAGATCTTCTTATCTTACCACAAAGCTGTTTGGATCAAGTGTAGTGGATTGTTTAAAGGTTAGTGAAAAGATTGTGCTGCCAAGAATGACTGTTTCTGCTTGTAAGTTTAGCAGGAGCAGGGTATTAGCACAGCTGGAAACAAAATTGCTGTGGCTGCTGGTGGCTGAAGTTGGGTCTCTCCCAGATAACCTTTGCTCTCTAGCTGAATTGATTACTGAGGGTCTTCTGTGGCTTCCATCCACTCACAAATGTTTTCAGAATAAAATGTTTTGAGGAAGCATACCTGGTGGCTCGGCATTTTAGCTGTCCATTTCTAGATTTCTTGCAAGGGCTGTGTGGAAATCCTGTGCAGGATTAGCTCCTTTGGTTAATAGTGATGACCAGAGCCAGGGAGCTGATGGCTGTGGCTGTGTGTGTTCCTGCCCAGTCCCCTGGCATCATCTCATGCATGCTGATTTTAATATGTCCAGAGATTTCACAGATCTGTTTTTCACTGGATGTGAGTCATGGCTTTTGCTTAGGTATGCAGTTTAAAAACCCACTAATGTGTCATTTTGTCTGGTTCCTCATTCTGCGTCTTAAATTTATGTCAAAACTTTTTTTAATCCTTTGGCTGCTACAGCCTATCAAGACTAGACAGCAGTATTTCAGCTTGAGGCACAGTTCTGCAGCTGAGTAACACACACACACACTTTGTGAACACCATGTATACAGAAATGGTTTTGTACATGCCTTTTCACTAGATATGAAATTCACTGTGTGTCCAGGAATCCTTATTTGTCTTCTGGTTTCCATGGCTGACTGTTAAATGTCTGTGTATCATTAACTAACAAGGACCCAGTGAAGGTGGTTCCCTTAATTATTTTGTTTTCATGAGTTACCAAATTGGCATCCTATAAAATGTTAATTTAACTCTGATATAGTAGATGAAAATACTTAGTAGACTTTGAATTGTGTTGTTTGTAGATGTTTGTACATAGCACCTGAACCAAGTATCCACCAGCTGATGAAAGTGTGTTGGTAAACTCTTGTTTTTTCTCCAGTACTGTGATAAGAGTTTATTCAGTTACTGTAAATTTCACTTGAGGTACCAAAATATTTTCCAAAAGTAGCAGAGTTTTTTCAGCTGTGCTTTAGAGGTATAGAAAAATAGAGCTATAACATTGTAATTTGAAAAGTCTTGGGCTAAAGGCAGTGAGACTCCCTGCATTTAGACCTTGCTATAATCAACAGTTCTGGCATTGATGGTACTGATATCTTAATTTACTTGGTATAAACTTGAACTGTATTCATTTACAGCTACTATTTTGATACCTAATGTGATCATAGAAGCCTAGAATGGTTTGAGTTGGAAGGGGCCTTAAAGATAATCTTGTTCCAACCCCCTGCCGTGGGCAGGGACACCTTGTACTATACCAGCTTGCTCAGTGCCCATCCAGCACTTCCAGGGACGTGGCTTCCACAGCTTCTCTGTTCCAGTGCCTCACCACCTTCACAGTAAAGACTTTCTTCCTAATATCTAAATCTACTCTTTTTCAGTTTAAAACCATTCTCCTTTGTCCTATCACTTCAGGCCCTTGTAAGAAGTTCCTTACCAGCTCTCCTGTAGTCCCTCTTACGTGTTGGAAAGTATTATAATGTCTCCCCAAATCATCTCCTCCCTGGCTGAATAAATCCAATTCTCTTTTCTTAGGAGAGGTGCTCCAGCCATTTTAACAGCTTTGTGGCCTCATGTGATCTTGATCCAGCAGGTCCTCATCTTTCCTATGCTCTCATTCAAGAGGGGAAATACTCATACTTCCTAGAAACCGTGTTGCTCTAGAATATAATCCATTGTGCTTTAAAAAAAAAACCAAAATTGTTCATTTCATGACAGTTAATACAGAAATTTTTAAAATTCTGATCTTTTTTATTCAGTTTGAACAGGTGTTCAGAATCACACATTTCTGTTCCAGTTCTACCGTGCCCTGCATTATTTGTCATCTTTTAACTGAGACAAGCCTTTTGGAATTTTCTGTTACATGGGTTTAGGCAGGAAGACTTTGTTGGAAATCTTTTTGAAACAGACACCTTGAAATACAATTGTATAGAGCAAGAATTCTGTTTTGCTATTAACAAGATGTTAATATTGCATATGGAATATGGTAGGAACACAAGCAGAGATGCAGTGTTTCACTAACTTCTGGTTGTCTTGTGCTGAAGTGCAGGAAGGGCCCCTTTTCTTTGAGTAATTTCATTTACCCAAGGGCTGTAGTGAGTATAGGTGATCCTGAATCATTTATTCTGGAAAGAGACATGCAGCTGAACAGAAACACTTATTCTGCACAAAAAGCCTGAAGTACCTGTGGCAAAGACAGGTATCTTAAAATAGGGGAAACTTGTAGAAATGGAATAAGGTAGAGTGTGAAACTTAATCAATAAATGGCCAGTTTTGACAGTGATTTTTCTTGGGCTGTTCTCTGTGTAGGGATGAGTGGAATAATAATTATCAGTTGAGTTCAAAGTTGATATTTATACAGCAAGCTGACAGGGTAACTATTCAAATATTTAACACTTGCTTGTTTTTGTTACAGGAATTACAAAGCTCAGGAAGAGGACGCTTTGTACTGGAACATGTTGCTCCCTTCTCTGCTTTTCTGACAGACAGCTTTGGGCGGCAGCACAATTACTTGAGAATTTCGTTGACTGAGAAATGCAACCTCAGGTGTAAGTGTCTTCTTGTTCTTTGCACAAAATTCCTCTGCACACATTATGCAAAGGCCAAGGTTTGGGTTAGGGTATTATTGCTGTGCTGCAATAATAGCCCTGTGCTGTTTCTTGTCTTCACAGAGTAACAAAGACAGAGACTAATTGGGGATGGGAAACCTGGAGCAAGCCTAGGGATCTACCAGAGACAGGTAGAAGGGACAGACTTTAATCAGACTTGGTGTGGTTTGGATAATGATGCTTGTGTGCCCAAAGTCTCCATAAGCAGGAGAGCTCATACCTAGGCATTCCCACAATTACGTCTGAGAAGTCTGTGGTGATGTCCCAGTGCCTGCAGGTTGTACTTGGTGTCTCTGAATGCAGGTTAGATAGAAATAAGAGCACCTTTTTCTTCAAAGTGGACACATTGAAATTTTGAGGCACATCAAATTAGTCTTGGGTTTCCCTCTGAAGTAAACCAGGAAGTTGATAGGAGATTGTAAAAGTTTTGCACAGTTGGTGTTATTTGACATCCATTAAAGATAGCTGCCCTTGGTGCATTTTGCCCATCAATATTAGATTAAGTGTTGCTGGTTATTTTTTGCCCCATGTATTTCTGTAATCTTTGTTTCAGGTCAGTACTGTATGCCTGAGGAAGGTGTTCAGCTGACTCCAAAATCAGAGCTACTAACTGCCCAGGAGATAATCACCTTGGCCAGACTGTTTGTGAAGGAGGGTGTGGAGAAGATCCGACTGACAGGTGGAGAGCCGCTTATCCGTCCCGATGTGGTGGATATTGTGGGTAAGTTCCAAATCAGCACAGGGTGTTTCAGAGTGACTTGGTGCATGTCAATCCAAGAACTGCTCTCACAGCTGTCTACTGACACAGTCTGGCCGAAGAATAATTACACATTTAAGTGTGGTGGTTTTTTCCCAACATTGTGAAATTCAAGATACGTTTCAGAAAATTGCCAGTTCTGCTCTGTTGCTTGGATGGAATTTACAAGTCTTTATATTATATGAGCTGAACTTAGCATTGTTTTTATATTCAACATCTACTACAGTAGCTTGCAATAATGCAGCCTGAGGGTGAAAAATCAAGAACTTTTATGACCAGATCCTCACTGGGAATGAACAAGTGATATGTACTTACAAAAAAACAGGCTTTCTCTTTGATTTTTTTGGGAGTGTGGATTTTTTGTGGTTTTGTTTTGCTACCAAGATGTCACTTGGTTATGTTTAATAAAGAATGGTGGAAAAACCTGTTTTTACAGTTATTGATGAAGACTATTACTTCAATTTATTGGGTAAATATTGTGTTAAATGATTCTACTTGGATCTTTTTTCTTGAGTCAGGTGCTTTTTTCCTCTGTACAAAGTCTCATAAGTTAAAAAAATTTCAGTAGATTTGTCTAGTGGCAATGTATTAGATTAAGGCTGTGTAGGTGGGTGCACTTTGGTGTATTGTAGACAGCTGAACTTTTCTGTTTCTGGATATACACTCTTCTGAGTATTGAAGATAAGAAAAGGTTTATGTGGAAGATAAAGGTCTTGAAAGAAGAGAAATTGCCTACCAGTTGCAGTGAGATTTTGTGCAGAGAACAGTTGGTCTCTGCCTGTGCTGTTTTATTGAGGATTTGGATGGAAGACCTTTTCCAAAGAAGACTACCTTCCAAAGGAAGCAGCAGAGCTGTTGTAGTTTGTAGAATTGGCCTGTTCATAGCTAGAAAATGTGTAACCAGAGTGAGCTGGGGTGCGTCTCCTTGAACTTTGATTGTGAGGAATTCTGAAATTCCACTAACTTTCTGGAGCTCTGAAGTATTGTCGAGAATATTTTGCCCATGATGGGTTTGGAGTTGTTTTAGTACTGAGGAAGCTATATGCCTTTCAAGAGACATGTTTCTTTCAAGATAATAAGTTCTTTCCAATGATAATGGGTATAATTATTGGCTCCTGTAAAAGGGAATCAGATTTAAAAATTAGGTTGCAATTTAAAATACAATAAAGTTTTGGAGTTCAGCATATAATATTGGCATGAAAATGATTTGAAATCAATCATGTCATCAGTTCAGTGCAGAACCTTCTTTCCTATTGTATTGTAGGCACCTTTTTTATTTATCAGTGGTAGCTGATGGCTTATACTCAACACAGCTGTTCTGATGTTGATAGTCTGAGTGAAGTAGTCAGGTCACTGCAAAATCATTATTGTATTGCTGCAATCCTGAAGTATTATTACTGGAAGGATAAAAATCTTTTTGTTTTGCTTTACTCCAATGATAGGATTCTCAAAGGTTTATTTTTGTTCTTGAAAGAAAAAAATGGATCTTTTTGAACCACTGAGTCTTCATTATTCTGCCCATCTTCCTGTTCACAGCTGAACTTTGACAGATTCATAGTGAACATTTTAATGGATAACAATAGTGATCTTGGGGTGAAGGTAAGGGATGTTAAGATGTTTGTCCTGTTATATTAGTTCATTCTGTTGTAGATTTGTGTTAATCTGGCTGGGTCTTTTTAAGGCCTCTTGAAAATTGTTGAATTCAGTCTACAAACATTTCCTGTTTTCTCAGACTTTGGTGTTACTCTATGGCACTCCAGTCTGGGATCGAGATAAGAGACTCAAAACTAAATAGATCAATGTAATAACTATCGGAAAACTCATTGACGGAAAATCAAGCCCAAAAATGTCTTCTGCAGAATTTGAGTACAGCATCTTTATTGAAGCCATCTTAGCACAGTGTACTGGTTTGGTCTGGGATAGAGTGAGTCTGGTTTCTAGATGGTTTTAGAGAAGCTGGCTACAATATCTCAGGGGCTGAATTGGGTTGAGGTTTAAGTTAGGTTTACTTTCAGCAAGCCTTTCTCCAAACTATGAATGATCTGTGAAATACCAGTAAAGCTCAAAACTGTTAATGCTGGATTTCTGTTACCAAATTTTTTTTAATATACAAATTCAAGGTCTTTAGTTGTTTCAGTGAACAAATGTAATTTGAAGGTACCGTAGGAGACCATGCTATTCAGAGACCTGCTGCAGTTCTTTAGATTATTTTAAATCTTTTAACGGATGCACATATATAAACTATGAGTCAGCATCTAACACTTGCTGAAAGCTAAATTATGTCCTGGGGACTGCTGAAAACATATGTTTGAGACTTTTCTGAAGCAGCTGATAGTGGAATGTAGAATACATCTCCTTTGAGATACTCAAAGTCTAAATAAGCACCAGATATAAACTCTGATAGCTGTTTATTATTAGTAGTCTGAGGAGTACACATCTGCACTGACAAAATCATTTTCTGTGGGGTGAAGGATGGACTATTGGATAACTTTTTATAGCAACTTTTTATACCCATTTCAGGAGTGAAGTGTTGTAGGGTGGACATAAACACCTTTTCTGGAGTCAGTTGGGAGAAGTGCAGTTAAGAAAATTATTGGATATGTAAGAAAATTTTCTATTTAAGAAGATGCTCTTGATCCTAAAGGAAAACATAAATGTAAAATGATTTACTTCATGGCTCAAGCTTGACATACAAGTTTTAGTTTTGTGCTGTGGACTTACAGCATCTGTTCTACTTCCTTTTCTACTTGTTAGTTTTTGTCATTTGCCTTGCTTGTGCTGGTTGGTGCTAAAGCAGTGACCAGAAGTCAGCAAATAGGTTTAATACAAGTACTAGGAGAGTTACAAACCTACAAAGTCTCTTTAATCCCTTTTGAATTTAGAGGTCAGCAAACCAAGGAACCAAGACACTGTGAAGGTTGCACTTGGTAGAGTATTCTGACTGGTTCTTTTTAACTTATTGCTGTTAGTGTTAAGCCTCCATCTCTAATTTCTTATACTTGTCTGCTGTCCAGTTTGTTACTACAGATGAGTCCATGTATTAGTGTATTTCCAGTGCCTCATCCTGTGTCTTGTCCTGTCTGATGAGGAAAAATATGCATGGACATCAGCTGCTGCCTGCACTGACCTAATCAACTGGTGCTACATTCTAAAATTTTTTCCATTTTAGGCTGCAGAATGACATTAGTTTTATTCAGTACCTTTATGCATTTTACGTTTCTAGTAATGAAGCCTGTATGGCACCTACACTTTTTTTCTCAGTTGTTCTGAGGTTGAGAATTTTGTGCTTTCTGAGGCTATAAATAAAAGTCATGGTCCTAAACTATCCTCTGGCTGCAGTGTGTATCCTTTACTCTCACAAAGAGGAGGCTGCTAGTGATAGCTACTGCTAAATAATCTTTGGCAAAATTGAGCCAGTAGCACTTGTCCTCTAGGAAGAGGTTATTCTTGGTCATTTGGGAGGACTTTGAAAGCTGAAGGCCGGGAAAAAAGTCTCTCTAAGTAAAGATTGTGCTTTCCCTACAAACTCATGTCTTTATGGAGCTCTTAATCATGTTCTGAAATGCTGCTGCTGTAAACTTCAGCATCTTTGCTGTGACCTAGCTTGACTCATTCCAGAGTTCTGGACTCAGCTTAGGGTGAATATTTTGAAAGGAGCTGGGAAGTGAGATAAAGCAGAAATAAAGCCCTTATCAACATGAACAAATAGAGGTAAAATAGTGGGGGAAGAAGGGACTATGAAATATTTGTGCTGTAATTACAGCTGCCTCAAGAGTAAGGGTTCTTCAAATAGTTCTTTAATTAGGGTGGAGGTAGGGTAGAGGCTATGAGGAAGGGAGGAAAAACCAAAGTAAATTACTTTGCTGTGGCTCTGCTTCTGCAAGTTGTTTATGAGGGTTTTTTTCTTATTTGTTATTGTACTGATAACTGGAGGTTTGAAAGCTTGATCTCTGGATATCTGTTATGCTGAGGATTTGTGCATTTGGCTTGTGAGGAGGCAACTCTTTTCTAAATCTTGATCTCATGATATTAACTGTTTCTTACTCTGTTTTCTGTTGTTAGCCGTTTTTTAGTGTCTTGCGTAAGCACTCTCCAGTCAGCTGGGCTACCACTGGTAATGGAAATATTTCAGTTGTCAAGTGCAAATGTTTTGTCCCTTTGGATGCTGTTGCCTTGGATTCTCTGCAATAGTCTAGTATGTTGACCTTTTTCTGTTTAGTTAGGACTGCATGTGGGATTGCTTTCAGACGTTTAAAGTCACTACTGCTGGCAGCTACCTCTGGGCTAGAACTGGTTTTTGGTAAAGCATTGTAGGATAAATGTTGCTAAATAAACAGGTCAGGTATCAGTTGTGAAAGGGATGGCTTGCTGCTTATTATTGTTGCAGAACATAAAATTCAGTTTGCAAAGGTGGATGAGGAAAGTACACAAAATCAGGGTCTGCCTTTCAACAATAAAGTAGGTATTTAAGAAATGTAGAATAAAATTAGTGTGCATTTCAATAAAACAAAACATTATCACTAGTTCTGCTTGCAATAAACTGGTGTCTTTGAAATGGATTTACACTAAAATTGGTCTCTTAAACCAATACAGCTGAAAGAAGGCTGAAACACTGAAGTGTCCACATTTTCTTAACAGCTTCAGTGATACTTTTTCCTTTGTTTCACAAATCTTTTAGGTTTTATGCGTAATTTATAGTTAAACTACTTCTTTAAAGTGTTGTTTTTACTTTTTATTTCCTAGGTCAACTGTACAAGCTAGAAGGGCTGAAAACCATTGCTGTCACAACCAATGGGATCAACTTAACCAGACTGCTGCCCCGGCTGAAGGAGGCAGGACTGAATGCCATTAACATCAGCCTGGATACTTTGGTGCCAGCTAAATTTGAGTTCATTGTCCGAAGAAAAGGTACAAACCTGTCTTCTAAGGCAACTGTTAATACTTGCAAGGATGTTGTGAGCTGCTTACTGTATCTTTCACAGTCAGTTACTTTGGGAGGGAAGTGAATTGCTGTCCTTCTGAGGCTAGGAAAAGTGCTCTACTCCAGCTTATTCAATAGTGACTCTTCCTTCTTTCTGTAAAGCTTTGGCAGGTAGAGCCCCTTTCATTGGAGCTGGTGAAGTAGAAGATGCTCAGCTCACCACAGTTAGTCACATGGTTAGTCATGTAATCCATAACTGGTTAGTCATAGATCTCAAGAGGACTCTCCAAATCTTGTGTTGGTCTTGTGTGCTGGTCTTCTTTAACACTGTTCAAAAAACCCAGATTTTCTGCTATACCATCTGGGGACAAAGATGCCACAAGAACTGAACTTCTTGTCATGAATAGTGGCAGTTTCTGGAAGTTATATTTGGGGTGTGCTAGCACTGGTCTCACTTGTGCTTAGTGAGGTTCTGTATCCACTACTTTGTAATAGGAATAAACATAAACCATGCCTGAGGTAATTTGAGGAGGGCTGTTGGCTTTGTAACTTCTCTCCTACTGAGCAAGTAATTCCAAATAACATTTCAAAAATGCTTGGATATGCCCAGTGTTACAGATTCTTGTTTAAATGAATCCTAAAGCTGATTATGGAGCTCAGCTTCATTGTTGGGCTTCCTTCCAAACTGAAACTGATTTGATGTTGTACTATTCTCTTTCTGTCCAGCAATGCAACTTCAGCAGTCTGTCAACTTCTAATTCTGACAAAACCTCTAAGTAGCCACCAGATGGTGCAACAGCCTCAGACAGATATAGGGAAAGGATTGTGGAAATCTGGAATGCTCTGAGAAGTAATGTCAGCATTTGAATCACTGCTAGCAAACCGAAGTTCTGCTGGCAGGTGCAGAAAGGTGTCCTTGTCAACAGCCTCTATGGGAGCACAACTTCAGGTTTCTGTGTCATGGTGCAGAAATCACTTCCTGTCATAAAGCTGACTGGGGCCATATCCTTCCAGTGAAGGCTATTGCATTGATCTGGTTGTGTCAGGGCACAGCTGCCTCCCACAGTGGTGTCTGGGAGTATCTAATCACAAACAAGTGTTGGCTGTGCTCTTTCCTTCTGCTCTCTGATGGTTACCTGGTTTCATTAGGAACAAGCCCTTCTTTTGCTACTGAAGGGGCAAGCCTGAGCCTCCAGCTTCCTGAATTGTAAGGCCAGAGATCTTCATATCTGATTAGAAACTGTTAGGACTATGCTGCTTATAGAGTAAACTAAAAGTTTTTAGGGGATGAGGGTAATTTTTATTTGTATAAATCTTCTCTTTCCCCTTTAAAGTAAAAAAGATCTTTTACCAACAAAGAGAGAGATTGGTCAACTGAAAACCATAGACAATGAACAGGGAAATTTCTATTACTCAGTATTTTTAAAGAGGAAAAAAGTCTCCAAATCCAATAGATTTTTTTTTTCTAAGCAGAGATCAGGTAAAAATAGTAACTTTGAGTTTTGTTGGTTTGGGTTTTTTCTTTTTCTTTTGTTTAGGTTAAAGACTGAAATTATGTAAAATACCTTTTTTTTTTCCCCCTTTTTTTTCCCCCTTTTTTTTTGAGGGTTTTTATTTAATAGGAAATTTCCAAGTATGGAATGAGCAGAGAATAGAGAGCCTGCCCTACTGAGGTACCCTGTCTCCTGTGGCAGTTCC
This sequence comes from Notiomystis cincta, assembly GCA_013398075.1. NCBI lineage: Eukaryota > Metazoa > Chordata > Aves > Passeriformes > Notiomystidae > Notiomystis > Notiomystis cincta. Next base: position 162,425 of record VZRX01022433.1, on the reverse strand, counting down.
AGAGGCTACAAGATATAGCTCTGTTAAGGTGAGAGGGATTCTTGGTCTTGGGCTCCTACAGACTGATAGCTCCTCTAGAAAGTAAAGGTGGCATCTGATTATGGAGCTTACCAGGAACTTGAGAAACTTGGAATGAGTTCTCTGTTTTGCTGGAAAGTTGATCTAGTGTTTTAAGAAGATGCAGAAAATATGTATCTTTGGTGCAGCATCACATCTGCTCCTACTTGCAAATTGTTGGGATAGACAAAATGACTGTGAGATCATTAGAAATTTCACTGATGTGTGAAAGCACTTTAGAGTACCATAATATTTCTACTTTTCCCAATCTACCACGTTCTAAGGAATGAACAAATGAGAAATGTTTTCATGCAGATAGCCAGTCTAACCTGCTCATGGCCTGTCCCTTTTTTTTTATGTGTGTTTCATACAAGGAAAGTGAGGTAATGATGTACTGTAAATGTATCATTAAATGTAGGCCTGAAGCCTTTCTTCCTTAAATGCTGGAAGGTTTTGTTCCACATAGGATTTTTCTGGATGGCTCTGGCATTCTCTCTATATAATTATATAACTGGCTGAAGTTCTGACTTCAGAAGAAATCAGATATGATGAAAATATTGAAATTTTTCATTGGATGAAAGAGGAGAAGTGTCTATTTCTTGGCCTTTTTAGTTACATTGAGGTTTTTTCTTTCTGTAATCCTGAGGTCACACATAAGATTTTCTGAGCAGTTGCAGAGATTTTTGATCCCATTCATGGCTCTGGGTTGTGCTTACAGTAGTGTATCATTATCTCTGTTGCCACAATCTGCCTGCAATCTTGCTTAATTGGAGTGAGATCTACCACAGGTGCTGGAAACTTCCTGGGCACATGCACAAGTAGGTGGTGATGGAGAAGGGTGTTAAGCCATAACTTCAAACAGTTGCTTGCAAGAGTTATTTCACTGTGTGAAATAACTTTGCTCTTTACCACTCCTTGCAGCCAGGATTAGCATTAGAACTGGTTTATTAAGTAATTGTATCTTCTGCTTTCCTATGTCCATGCTATATGATGCCTTTACTAGCCAGAGAGCAGTGAAATGAAATTTTTGTCTCTTTCCTTTTCTTTTTTTTCTGATTTTCAATGCATCCCATATTAAGTATGCACAGAATACCATTGAGTTACTGCTTTTTTCTGCTAAAGCACCTACTGAGTAGTGAAGGTATGATCTGTTCACCAGAGAATCTGAGTTTCCAGTAGATCGTAGATAGGGAAAGGAGGATGATGGACCCATGCAGGAAAACATATGACTGGAAGCAGCATGAGGATTGTTGCCACAAACAGAATTCTGAGACAGACTGCCCTTTTATTAGCATGTGTAAAATATTTGCTGTTGAAGACTACAGCTTTGGAAGAAGGAGCTCAGTCTCATACAGTGTTTGGTCTCTTGTGCCTGAGTTTCATGTGCAGAACAGGAATGGAACTTAGTCTAGAACCTGCTAGGGTAGAAGAGGCATTCACAAAAACAGAGTGAGCAGCTGAGCACCCTCACTCAGCAGAAATGTGTGCCCAGAGCTTGGGAGTTTGCTGTCTCATTCTTGCTCACCTCTGTTCTCTGCCAGCTGCTGAGTGTGGCAGGGAGGGAGTAATATGCCATATATGAAATTGATGTCTTGGTGAAAGGTCTTAAGTTTAAACAGAGTTGACAGAATGAGGGGTTTGAATGAGATCATTAAGAGGCTTTCCTAAATGACTTTGGAATTTTAAAACTGCATTGTTGGTTTATTTTTCTTCCAGCTTTAAGAGGTACATGTAGGGGCAAAGACACTTGCCCTAAATTAACTCTATATTTTTGTTTAAGAGCAGCTGGCAGGTGTAGGCCACACTAAATGTTAGGATGAAACTGGGTACTTCATTCCTTGAAGTCACTGTAGTTTTTGACATCTTCCATTTGTTTTCAAGGGTCAAAGGCCAAGTGAATTGCTTTCCTAAAGGCTCTAATCCCTGCCACATTTTGTTCACTGATTTCCTGTGTTTAGTCATAAAAATGATGATCCTGAAAAATGCTGCCTCTGATCTTCTGACTAATGGATACTCAGTAGCTTCAGGAAGCCAAGTACAACTGTAGCCAAGGTTGAACAGGGAATCAAGGGGTTTTTTGTTTTTCCTAGACCCATTCCACCTCAAATGTACTTTAGAAAAGTCGTTTTAAAATGCACTTAGCAACATTGCTGTCTGATTCAGAACAGTGAAATTCTGCCATTGTAGAAAAGACATGAGCCATTACTATAAAATAAACATTAATTTATTATTCTTTTTTCATTGCATCTGGAGGCAGCTCATAAATTCTTTCCACTCCCTTTAAGAAAAATGTAACTCAAGGAAAGCTGATTTACAGGGAAGAGGAGAATCATATGCTAATAATACATGGATATCCAAAGATACAAAAAACCATACCAGTATTGTTGATTACTCAAATACCAGTTAAATATTGATCTCAATTATTTGAGCACAGTAACATTGATAGTCTTTGGGGCTTGCAAGGGAAGGCATAATTGAAGTATCTTTATTTGTATTTCTTCTTACTTGCAGCCCCATCTACTGAATCAGATTGGGTTTTATTTGTCATCTCTTTGTCTTGTACTTAATAACATCCTTTTGCATTCTGCTTTGAAACAAAAAAAATATTTTTCACTCTTTTTGTCTCTTAGGCTTTCACAAGGTAATGGAAGGAATCCACAAAGCCACTGAACTTGGCTACCGTCCTGTTAAGGTAAAGCCAATGTTAATTTACTCTGAAACTGTTGTGTTATACCATACATACAGATCATCTGATAAGGAATTTATTATATTCCATCTCACCTCCCAGCCCATGAACAATTTTTAGTAAAAATGGAGAAAACTTGAAAATCACATCAAGAAGCAGCTAGGAGAATTCATGTCATCTCCTTGTGCAGCTGGGAGTGCAGGATGGCCCTGCTCTGTTCTTGCCTCCTCCAGCCCTCTTTATTGAATTGGCACTTGTCTGACCCAGCTGTGAACCTGACCAAGGCAGGTAACTGGCAGGAACTACCCTGTATAAAGACATTAATTTTCTCCTGGTTTTTTGTCCCTTTAGCTTCTTAGAGCAGACTATTTTGAGTGCCAGTGTGAGCAGGAAAGCAAGTTTGAGGGTGCAGGTAGACCAGCTTCACTGCAACATGAAACTTCACCCTAACTCAGCTGTTTGCAGTTCTGCAGCTGCAGTTCCTTTCAGTTTCACCAGTGCTTTGGAAATTCTATTATGTATAACTGGCTTAGGCTAAAGCGCTGTGAAAAACATTTGAAATTAAACTAGGTTTTAGGCTTTCCTTACAGCTCTTAAGAATTGTGATAGGTGATGTTTGGACATATAAGACTTCCTTGCTAAGAGAAGTCTTTTAGCAACTTCACAGCTCTGTTGTTCTTCAGATAAGGCACAGAGGACATAAGACTCCAATGTAAATATTGTTTATGAGGAATGTGTGGAAAACTCAGTGTTAACCTCTTTTTTGGAGGAAGGCATGGCTAGTTACCCTGTAGCCTGTGGTTATGGAGTGTGCTGTGAACATTTCCTGGTCCAGGCAATTTGCCTATGACCTGCCATAGAGAGTGCTCTGGAAGGTAACTTGCCATACTTTTACAGAAACCACACAATGTGGAGCTGGAGTTGTCATTTTAAACAGTAAAAGCAGCCATACCTTAGATGAGTAAGACAATGTGTTACCTAGCTTTTGTATTAGTTTTCTATGTAGCAAGACAACCTGAACAACTTTAGTTAGGTTGGGTGTAAAAACTCACGTGAATTAGGCAGAAATGATCATCCATACCTCTGCAATCCTGCCAACTTCTCTCATCATTTTTTCCTCCAAAAAAAAGTTATTTTCAGTTATTGTTGCCTTCTGCAAGGACTATGAAACCTTGTGTAAGTGGAAGGAGAGCCATACTCTGCTCATTAATTTCAGGTGTCTGCTTTACCTGCAGGTGAACTGTGTGGTGATGCGAGGCTTCAATGAGGATGAAGTGCTGGACTTCGTGGATTTCACAAAGGATCTGCCCCTTGACGTGCGGTTCATAGAATACATGCCCTTTGATGGTAAGTGCTGCTGCTTTGAGATTCCTTGGACACAGGTGAGCTGGTTGGTGGATATTCACCCCACAGACTTGTCTCTGGGGGTTTTGGTAAGCTCTTTTAGGGAATTAGGGATTGCCTCAAGTTTCATGTTGTATCGTTTGCAGCTTATCTTCTTCCCTTGATAAGCTGTAGAAGGACTAGTTGGGGCTGGGACACCTACAGCTAAAGTGAGACTTATGGAGAATGTGAAGGTGTTTCTCTGATAATTAAGAAAATAAAATCCACAGTCTAAAGTTAGACTGGTTTTGTTAATTCTAGGCAATAAATGGAACTTCAAGAAGATGGTGAGCTACAAAGAAATGCTTGATACAATTAAACAGCGATGGCCAGAATTGGAGAAATTACCCTGTGAGACTTCCAGCACAGCCAAGGTGGGGTTGGACAGAGAATATGTGAAATGGACAGAGAATATGTGAAACATGCCCCCATTCCTTCCCTCCCCAAATCCCCAAATTCTTCCAAGTTCAACATTGATATTTGATAACCAAAGCAATAAATAATCAGTGTCATAAGTCTTAGGTTTTGGTCAAGCTGCCTGCATGAGACTTGATGCTTATTAAGTCCTAGTTATAGTCTGTACCTTTATAAATACAATGATTTTTCTAGATGTATTTTCAGTCAGATACAAAGAATGCCATGCCTGTATCTTGTACTTACAGCTTTTGAAACATTTGTCAGTCTATTTCTGCACATTAACAATCCTGATGGAAGAGTCATTCAGTAAAGAAACTGTTGCTTTAGAGGGTACAGTGTCAAATGGGAATTTCTAGCTCATGCTCCCTACAGGCATCACCTGTTAGTTGATAACTATGAGAGCAAGCATTTAACTAGTTTGGGAATTTCCAGAAACAGGGTAGAATAGATTGGAACATCTGACAAAACTGGTTTTGCTTTTTTTTTCTTTGATATGCTCTTAAGGCTGAAGAGTTAAAATATATGTTAAGATAGATTTTCTCGTCTTTAGGCAAGTGGAGCTATAAAAGTTAAGAGTCTGTATTTTATTCTTTTTTTTCTCTCCTCTGCATTTCTTTAGAGTTATAAGGTGCCACATTTCCAGGGGCAAATCAGCTTTATCACCTCCATGTCAGAGCACTTCTGTGGATCCTGCAATCGGCTGAGGATAACAGCAGATGGGAACCTAAAGGTTGGTAGTGAAACAGGATTCTCTTCCATTTCATGCGGTGAAAATAGTGTTGAAATTCATCCCCTAAAAGTAGCTGGGATCTAAAGACACATAATTATTACCAGCTAGCTCCTGTTTATTTATCCTGTAAGTATTCTTGTTCCATCTTGTCAGGCTGTTGGGGAGATGTTATGTCATCCTTTTTTTTGGTTTCTCTGTTTTGCTACCATAGTTAACTTCAGTTGTAAAACATGGTTGCAAGGCCAGTAAATATAAACATTTATTCTAATCTTTGATTCAGAATCGTCTTAAACATGTGACAAGCAGATGATTTCCCCTTAAAAAAGGGTCCAAGCAGCTGTGAGGGCTTGGCTTTTGCATTCCACAAGGATCCTGTCTTGTTTCCCAAGCTTCTTGTAACTCTTCTCCTTCAAGAGCAGCCTGTACATTTGCTCAATGACTGTAGAACAAAGAGGGGTAACCATTTCCTGCCACGTTGAAACTGGCAGTTTCTGGGGGAAAATTAAAGTTTTCAATTAAAAATTGGCACTTAATGCATTGTCACCTGATATTGACAACAGCTGTGCTGCTGCCTAATGTCAGATGAGGCAGCCTGAAGGCCCGATGAGCTTAGGCTGCATAAACATCCCAGGCTGGCTGTGTGTACACGAGGAGAGATAAAGAAAACAATCTCCATAAATGTTCCCTTCAGTAGGGTAGGCCTCTTCAAAGCTCTTCACTCTGAGGTTAGTACAAAATACTTGTAAAAGTGATTTATTTTATTCTTTCTCATTTCTCCTCCTCTTCTTCCCTGGGTTGGCTTGCAGGTGTGCCTTTTTGGGAATTCAGAAGTGTCCTTGAGGGATCACCTACGGTCGGGTGCCTCAGAGGAAGAGTTGATTCAAATCATTGGAGCAGCAGTGGGCAGAAAAAAGAAACAGCATGCTGGTATGTTGGTTGTACTTGAGAAAGAACAGCAGTGATAGAGAAAACAATGTCCTGGTACTTGTAACCTTCCATGGGAGTTAGAATCCAGATGGTCTGAAGGACTTTCAGACTGACTTTTGTTCTCAAACAGATGCGAATACCACTGCTCACACAACAGCAAAGTGGAAAGCTAAGTAGTTGTACTGGATCCCTGTTTTTAAAAATTAGTTTGCTGTAAGAGAAGTACTAGGACTAAACTGAGCTGTTGATCCAAGTACTGCATTAACGTGTTTCTAGATGTGACAAATCTCTTTTTGCTATGCAGGAATTTGCAGGTACTCATCAATTTGCAGGTGCTCTGCATAAGGTCACGACACAAGGTCCATGATGGTGCAGTCACATTCTCAGGCTGTATTCATCTTTTCTGAATTTATATTGATATAAACATTCACATCTGAACCTGACTGAATTTTTGTAATCTGGCTCCAGCTGGGAATGCTGAGCTCTTGTACATGAACTGGCTTTATGATCATGGATTAGTCCCCTCTACACTAAAAATATGCTTTGGCCCTTTTGTTTTCTTGCAGATTCTGATAGATTAATAACAGTAGTTTTTTCCCTTTTTTCCCAATGTGTGAAAAGAATTCAAAGGTAGGTTTTAAATCTAAGCATAGACTAATTTGCAAAGGACATGGTTCTGACCCAGATAAAATAGTCCTTATAAACCTAAGGGAAGGTGTGGAGGGATTGGTTCCTTTATTTGTAGACCCTTTATTTATGAATTGTGGTTTGGGAAAGTAGGGAGTGGATGGGGAAGAGTCCACTAAAAGCATTTTGCCATCAGCAGTATTTACCTGACACTGTCTGTCTTCTCCTAGTTTGTGTTAATCTCAGTATTGTCCTCAGGGCTTTCTGTGATTGAACTTCTTTGACCTGGAACACTTATTAACAGCTTATCTATAAAACTAGAACAGTCAAATACCATTGTTAGAGACAAGATAGTCTAAAATTGATTGAATTCTGTAGTAGGTAGACTAATTCACATTAAGGCAAGCTTTCTGGGAAGGGGTTCTGCAGTGTGATAGACCCATAGCAGCTGGATGCCTGGAGACTTGGGCAGCTATAGTTTTAAATAATACCACACTAGATTCCCCCTCCTCCAGTTCCCTTGGTCTTTACTGAGCTTTGTCCCTCCTAGCATGCAGGTTGCACTGTGAAGAGCAAAAAATCTAAATATGTAAACCAGATGCATGACTTAAAGCCTAAAAAGCCAGGATTTTTATGTGTTCCTTATTTTATTTCTAGGCATGTTTAACATTTCCCAGATGAAAAACCGGCCAATGGTCCTGATTGGTGGGTGACAAATCAGTACGTAAAAAACATACAATGATTTTGTTTGGTTTCTGTCTTTGGGGGAGCAGAGCAGAATGGGCTTCTTAATTAACCAGTTACAATTAACATGCTGAAGTGGAAGGGGAGGAAGGGTTTAATGTCCCTACCAAGCCTTACCCACTTTTTCAATTGGTTTTATTTTCTCTAATTATGACAGTTCATTACATTTTCCAAAGGGATAATCAGTTTTCCTACCTTATTTCTTATCAGCTTCCTTTGTACTTAAATAGAACAGTATAGTTACTTATAGGACAGTTTGGGATGAGTTCTGACCATGTTGCCACATAAATATAAAGGATGCAGAATGAAGTTTTATCCACAGATTAAGAAACTTGACTTTGTAATATATAGAGTCAGCAAGCTGACAGAAATGCAAGTGTTCCTACTTCACTACCACTTCAGAATCTGAGATGTGGGGCTTCATTCTTCTGAAATTGCCTCTTATTGCTTCAGTCTCAGAACATAACCATGAAAGACCTATGAACCAAGAGCCTTTCCTTCTAGGGTCTATTGAAGCTGTTTGCTAACTCTCCCTTCTGCTTGAAGCTCTCTTCATGAGGGATGTAGCAGTGCTGGGGTTCTCTTACTGATTTTTAACATCTCCTTCAATGTGATTTTACCTCCTCCATGCCTGTCTTTCCCTATTCTGTAAGATAGATGTCTTTCCAAAGACCTTAAGAAATGGTTACAAGAGTTAGTTTTGTGAAATTAATTGCAAGATGTTTCATTGTTCCTTATCAGCAAGATGCAGGGTTAAAAAAACAAACAAGGATGAAAGACATGAACATTATGTTTCAAATCCAAACTCTCATCCTCCCATTGATGTTTTGGAGCAAGTTAGCTGCTGGGCAGCTTAAAACACAGGTTTTAAAACGGGTACCCTTGGGGAGGGGAACATGCATTAATTAGCAGGTCTTTACAACAGGTGATATAATAACAACTACTCTATTTTTAAACAAAATCCCTAGGGCTTGTACTTTTATTACCTTTATTAGGAAATAGGATCCACAGAGGTCTTTAACATGGGTCTTCATTAGGAATGTTCTTCACTTGGTGCCCCACTTTAAAGGGCCATCATTTTCTTTGTCGACTGGTGCAAAATTGTCTTTTTGAGTTTGCTTTTGCTTGCTTGTATTTGGCCACTGCTGCATTGTGTTCCAGAAAAAGGGCAAGGAGGACTTTTTGTTTAAAGTGTGTATTGACTTACTGCATGAGGAAAAAAATTTTAAGATGAAAAATACTACATTATACTCTTGACATCTCACTGGGACCTGCATAATTTTTCAAGTTGCCTTTGAAAGAATTCCCACACTCCAGAGTTAGCATTCATAGCAATGTTTGGATGTCTACAGATCAGATCAATCCACTTTCTTTTTGAAAAGTGCTTTAACATTGTCTGACATGCAATGAAAGAGGCAGCCTGTCCAGGTCCTCCTCCTTCAACTGTTCCATCTCCCTTTGAGACGGACTGCTGGCAGTCACCGCATCAATGGAGAGACTGGAGATGAGTGGAGAGTATCCCACTGTGACACATGGGGAATCATTAGGAGATTTCCTAATTGTGTTCTGAATTACTTACAAACTTCAAATAATGCTGGCATGCAAGCAGCCAGTGGGGGAGTGCGTGTATGGAATTAATTTAATGAAATTTAATGAATGCTGTGGAAATCACTAACTGGTTTTGCTCGACCCAGTAAGCCAAACCTGGCGTTTTCCCTGCACTGCTGTTGTCCAATCTTTTGCTATATAGTTTGTATCTTATTTCCCTTAATCAAAATATTCCTTTTGGCAGGTTCTTCTTCTCCTAGGTTCACTTCAGTTATGGGAATTTCCTCATTAATTTAAGTATCTCCTGCTGTCTTTTCTCCCCCTGAGATTGTGCTAGTTGGAAGCTGACACAATTAAACTTGAGGTGCAGTAATACGATATAAAGAGATGGATTTTGTCAGATGGTTTCAATATATGGTGCAGTAGAAAACCATTATCTTTTTTTTTTTTGTAGGTTAGGTATATGAGCAATTTGGTTGCAAATAGAGATAACCAGGTACAACTTCAAGAAGTGTAGATTGTTCAGAAAAGCAAAGATGCTTGCACTCATTACTGTCTGTCTGCTGTCTGTTTACTTCCCACTCTACTTGAGCAAACTTCTCTCCCTGCTCCCACCCATGTGTGTTTACCCTGTGGAAGGAAGTACTTGTCTGCTTTTGCAGTCTGGCTTCTCCTGAAAACAAGACACTTTCACAGGGGTTTAGCTTCAGCTTTAAAGCTCATCAAGGAATCTAGAAGAACAGAGTGCTTTGACTTCCTGGATTTTAAAAGGAATATTCATGTTAGGCCCCACAATGAGAAGAGGAATAAGAAAAATAATTTTCTGTACTCTTCTAAAGCAGAGAAATGTCACACTCAGTACATTTATGTCCATTTAATCCCATTCCTCTGAGGTAAAGACATGCCTTCAAATTTGCTTGAATCTTAATTTTAGCAGATAGGCCATCAGCTGTCGATGAAAAAAGGCCTTTGCCTGTTTACAATCATGAAATCTATGGTTGATTTAAGCTTCAGGAAGGGCTGCTTTGAGACCAGTGTTTGGAGCGTACTGTAGATGAAAATGGTGCTAAGTGCATCAGTCTTGTTTTAGCAGAGGCTGGGACTAACAAGGAAGAGTTTGGTGGGTTTGTTTTTAAAAAAAGATGGAGGAGCACAAAGAGACATTTTGTCCACACTGTCTGTTATTGTCATGTAGACAGTCCCTGGGCAGCAGAGGGACCTCAGCGATGTGCAGAGGGGCAGGAAGCTGCTTTGATGCACCTGTGGATAAGCTGAAAAGGGAATCCTTGAATCCCAGAGCTACCAAAGGAGATGATTGAACACAACCTAATTCCACATTTCTCATAGCAGAGAGAGGAGGATCTTCAGAAAAAGAGAAACATGCTTATCAATGGTGCTGTTAAAGCAGGGCTTAGCCACTTACCTCTATACTGCTTTCTTTACTTACAAAACATTTTATTCACTTTTACGTGAAAGAGACTCCTTCTGTCTTGACACTTGGCATTTAGCCCAGTGCAAATGCCAAAACTAAAGGATTAAATGGTGAAAAGGGACAGGAGGGCTTACTACCTCTCTGCCAGCTGGGAGCTATGCCAGCTCAACTTGGAACATGCTTCTGAGGAGATTTAAAATCTGTGTGTCAGTGAGGGGACTGTGGTTTTTCCAGCTTAAACTTCAGCTCTCATTAACGTGTTAAGAGCTGTCAATAATACGAGAGGTTCCCATCACCCTCTGAGCCTGTAGACAGTGCAGTTGCAGTGCTTCTGGTCCCTGCTGTCCTCAAGTGCTGGCATGACCCTTCCCTGCAGAAGGAGATGAAAGGAGGAAGTGCAGCCGCCTGTGCTGGGAGGGAGGTGTTTGGAATGGCAGAGTTGAGAATCTAAGTGTAAGAATTTCCTATTAGCCCTGCCAGGGTTTTGAAAGAAGGCTGGTGCTGGGATGGTCCCAAATGGATGTTGAGATGCTGTGATTCACTTTTCTTCAGAACTGATGCTCCTATGAGCTTTCTTGGCTGCTGTCTCTCAAAAGATGTTCATACTTTTAGAAAGTAAGTTGTTTCTTTTTGTCAGGGACCTTGAAATGAGCCTTCTCAGTCTTGAGGTTTATAATAGCAAATGAGGAAATGCAGGGAACTGATGAGAGAGAAGGAGCTTGAGGAAAAAAGTGGATGGTTGCAGGCTTATTGAGGTTTTTACAACACAGGAAGTCCCAAGCAGTGCTCTGACAGGGTTCTCAGCTGCTACAGGCAGCTTAGCTTTCCAGTTAGTAAGATGTTCTTCTCATGTTACTTTTTGTTTTGTTTTTCCCCAGAGCCTGCATTGATGTCATTCCCACTATGCCAAGATGCCCAACAGAATCCCCTAAATTCAAAACAATGGGGCCACACATTTAGCCATTGGCTGACTTTGAGAGGAAGTTTACCCAAACAAAAGGGAAAACCATCAATGAAAAATAAATGTACAGGACAACTTTTCCTGCCAGGATCTCACCCAGAGAAACAGTGGCACATAGCAAGAGGAATTCTACAAACCCAGCTCCGAGGCTACTGTGTCTTCCAGAAGGACCCAAGCTCCACATTTGATACAAAGTGCCTTGATGCTTCTGTTGGCCAAGTTTCTGTGGATTGTCAGTCCAAAGAGGCATGTTCAGGTTCTGAATTCCATACCAGGGATTTGGAATCTTGCACCAAGGTACCTCGTGCCTCTGATAACTTGACTCACACTGATGAGGAGGGACGGGCTGCAATGGTTGATGTTGGAGGGAAGCCAGATTCCAGGAGAAGTGCTGTTGCTGGTGCTGTTGTCCTCCTGGGTGAGAAGGCATTCAGGATGGTGAGGCAAAACCAGGTGAAGAAAGGGGATGTGCTGGCAGTTGCCCAAATTGCAGGAATTCAGGGAGCCAAGCTCACCAGCCAGTTGATCCCCTTGTGTCACAACATCCCCCTGTACCATGTTGAGGTGTCTCTGAGCCTGGATGAAGCCAGGCATGCTGTGGTGATTCGCAGCTCCTGTCACACCTGGGGGAGGACAGGTGTGGAGATGGAGGCTCTCACAGCTGCCAGCCTGGCCGCGCTGACCGTGTACGACATGTGCAAAGCAGTCACTCACGACATCGTCATCCAGGAGCTGAAGTTGCTTAGTAAGACAGGTGGGCAGAGGGGAGACTTCTCAAGGGTCTAGATAATATCCAGGTTCCTCGAGACCTCCAAGTGACCACTGCTCCTGTTCAGCATCTTACAGAAGTCCTTTTCTTCGGCTGCTGGGCTTGGAGGCCTCAGCAGGTGTGTACAGTACAGCAACCCCCTGCCTCCAGCATTGCCTTACTCTGTCAGCTCACTGCTGGGTCAACAGTAGAACCACTTATCCCTGTTGAAAACCATGTGTGTTTTCTAGAGGACAGAGTTCTCCACTCTGCCAGTATCTCCATTTCCATGTCCTCATGATAAGATTGAGAAAAGATTCCTGCTTATACCACAGAGGTTTTTGGTTTTTTTTTTCTTCTGTGCTGTGAAATATACCTGCTGTCATCATGCCATGCAACTGTGAGCTTTGGAAATGAAGCCACTGCTGAAAGTGCTGTTATTTGGCAACTATTTTTAAGTTGAGGATTAAGGATTTCAGAATTGTGTCTGTCCATCTTAGGGAACTTCACAGCAGAGATTATCAGTATGGAACAATCAGTGTCAAGGGGCAGCTCCCATCCCTTCACAGAATCAAAGAATCCCAGAATGGGTAAGGTTGGAAAGGACAACAGTGGGTCATCTAGTCCAACCTCCCTGCTCCAGCACCCAGAGCACATGGCACAGGGTTGTGTCCAGACTGGAATATCCCCTGTGAGGCAGCCTCCACAACTTCTCTGGGCAATCTGTTCTAGTGCTGCCACCTGCAGAGTAAAGGAGTTCAGGTAGAACTTCCTGTGCATCAGTTTCTGCCTGTTGCATCTTGTCCTATTGCTCAGCACCACCAAGAAGAGGCTGGCTCCATACCCTTGGCATCTCCCCCTTAGCACTTACATACATTGAGACACACATCAATTGTCTCTTTTGGATGCTCAACAGGCCCAGCTATCTCAGCTTTTCCTCATAAGAGAGACACCTGCAAGGGGGAAATATCCACATATCAGTTTCAAAAGAAAAAAGAAATGGCAGCTGCCCAGTTTTCTGCCTTGAGTGCTCTGTAAAACATGATGCAGAAACAGGATTTCTGAGTTTGGAAGAATTATTTTTCTGATCTCTAAGATATGTTTTGTAATGTTAGAAGCATGTTCCAGCATTTTGACCTTAGCACTGAAATAATGCCCTGTCTGCATGCTTAAGGGATTAATTTTGCCATGCACAGAAGTATTAAGCTCTCCCTGATTTTAGAAAGAGATGTCACACCAAGCCATAGAAGACTCCAATTTTTTAATGCTGCAGTGCAGCTCCTAGTGACCTGCAACATGCATAGTCCTACCAGATAAAACAGACTTTAATAGTAGTGGCCACTTGGAAAATTAAGGTAATTACTGTTGCCTCTGCCAGAGTGTTTTCCTGCATGTTTCTCTGATTCACTTTTCATGAAGTCTTCTGGCCTTGGAGCACTTAAGTGTCCCCATAAATGTAGCAGTGGCCAGGGTCATGTAGCATTAATTAGTTTTGGTAATTAACTGTCCTAGATAAGAAATTACTCAACATTCTTGTTAATATTGATGGCAGCTTTTCAAATGTTAATTTAAGTGCTCTAAACAGGGTGTTACTGGTTGCTTATGGCTGATGTGAAGCTGCACATGATTCACGGTGCTCCCTCTATACACACAGGGTTGAAGACAACTCTAATAAGGTCAAAGACACTACCAAAAAATCATGTTAAGCTTAAGATGTTAAACTACTGTGAGCACACCACACTGCCACTCACATCCTGCTCACTCAAAGTAAGCACAGGTCTCAGATGAGGAGGCAATAGATCCTTGACAAATCTCATACACCAGCTACCACAAAAGGCACTCTTTCCATTGCAGGTGAATTGATCTGATTCTTCTTGTCACTGTGAGATAAGGTACATAGAGTGACAGACATAGCAGCTGTAGCTGAAAGGGAAAGGAATCTGGAAAGCTTGGTGCTCAAAATCCATAAGCATTTGTACATTGATGATGCAGTTTAGGAATGGTGTTCCCCAATTTAGTGTTCCTCTCTCGCTCACTCCTCCCTCCCTGTGGCAGGCTGGAGAGGAGAATTTGAGGCACATAGGTAAAGATCATGAGTTCAGATTAAGAACAAGTTACTGGAAACAGCAATGGAAAAAGAAATGGAGCAGTAACAGCTTCAATAATAGAGGGAACAGGCACTATGTGACTGCTTCCTTACTGGAAGAGACCCTTTCCCTGGTCCCCATAATAACCTACCATGCTGTCAGCTTGACTTCTTGCAAAAATTACTCATGTCCTGGCCAGAATCAGGACAATCTGCATTCATTGTTACAGTCTTGACTCTCTGTCATTGCCAGGAGTGTAGCTAGCACTGCCATACTGACACCAACAATCCCACCCAGTCCTGCAAATACAAGAGACTGTGTTCATCTGTGGAACTGCTGTGTCCATAGCACAAATACTCTCTTAGCTCAGCATGGAAACAAAGTGCCAAGAAAAGGAAGCACACGTGTAACCTGCTAAGTCAACTGGCCTACACAAGCACTTACCTGCCCTCACCATGCACATCAGGCCCTGCCCTCCTGGCCTGCCCTCAGGCTCTAGCTAATTTTGAAAAAGAAAAGGAAACTCGATGTACTCAGCAGTAATAAAACAATGCTTTGGGCATATGATTCTTTGGCTTCTGAGAAGTTTGCTATCATGCTGTAAAGCTCACACAAAGGACTCAGGGCCATACCAGGGACTACTGAGCACACACATGACCAGCACGCACATCTCGCTACTTACGCACATTTCACGACTTCCTTGGTTTGAGAGTGGCTGGAAGTGCAGGGTAAACTGACTTTGGTGCCATTTTATGCTCATGTTACATTATCAAGTCTTTAAACTATGCACATTTATAGGCAACGAACCAAACATGAGTCAGCATTTTGCAAGAGAAATGGGTGGAGAGCACTCTGTGTTTCTGTGGTGCTGGGTGGGCCATGGTGTAATAATATATGTTGATGAACTGACTACTTTTTGGAGGCTCGCTTTTTTTGTCCACTGTATTTTTAATAAATTCTAGTTGCAATGGAGTATGGTTTGCATTGCTTTGAATATTCTTTTTATTTATTTTTCTATGTTTTTACCCAAAAGCTTCTATAAATAGTTACCTCGGCAAGAGCAGCAAGACAAGCTTTGCAAGTTGCATGATTAGTCAGCAATTAGCAAGGGATCAGTCATAATAACTTATTACTATAAAGAATCCTTTTTTTTTTTTTTGCTGTTGTTGAGTGAAACTCATTTTAATCTGGCTGTTCTTAAACTGTATAATCCTGTGGGTTTAACATCATAATTTATCATCTCTTGTCATTATCCCAGCTTTTCCCACATGCCTGTTCTGAGCCAGTGGCTGTATATAACATCACTGCTTTTTGTTGCAGAACTGGGGCCTCCAGAGCTCTTCCTCCTAGTCTGAGTGACCACAACTGAAACTAAAGTTCAGAGAAGTGCCTGTATAAAAGTCCATCCCTCCTGTATCATGAATAAGCCTTAAGGGAGATTTCCCTTCTCATCCATCCAAACTTCCAGGAAAGCTCTCAGGTCTCTTGCTACCAAGAAGGCATCAATGATCTTAGAGGTCTTTTCCAACTTAAATGATTCTAACATTCTAAATGCTGTCAATCCTGAAATAAACAGAAAGCTTCACATAATTTTTCCAGGAGCAGAAACAGAGTAAAGCACCAAGCCTAACTCCTTCCCTTGAAGGGTGCCATAACAGTCCAAGTTGCACTTCCTGCATGTCAGAGACAACTCAAACACAAATACTGCAGATCATGGCAACCCTCACAATGCCCACACACAGTAGAGCTTTCGCCTCCTGGAAACTCAGTTGTCTCAGCTCATGTTACTGTCTGTTCACTGCTGATCCAGGCTGAATCCTTTGGGGCATCTTGGCCTGGCTTTCCTTCATGCCCACATCCTGACACTAGTTACTCCACCCTCACACTGTCCTGTTAAAAACTGGATGCAGCATATAAAGGAGAAGTTGGCAGAGGCTGGTCATTAAGAATTTTTAAAGACATTAAATCTATGTCAAAAGAGCAGTGCTTTCAGGAAGTGCTGAGGGAATGAGAATGGGCCATGGGGGGAAGACAACGAAATACCTTAGGGAGAGACCTCTTCTTTTTTTCTGAATGGGAACTGCTTAAAACCAGATTCTAAAAGCAACAACAGCTGAGCAGTAAAAAGAACAATGAAATTTGTTAGCTATTCTCAGCCCCGGTGACCTGCAGTGATTCCCTGCAAATTTCCTTACTCAGCTTTACATGGGATTGGACTGAACAGAATCTGGCCCTTGGTCCTGCCCCTTCCGTGGTGCTTTGCTGGTTCTCAGCTCCCTCTGGCTGCCTCAGCAGAGTCAGGCAGGCTTGGAACAGCTGAAAAATGGTTGATGCATCGTGTGTGCTTTGGCCAAGACAGAGCTGCTAATTAGTTAAATGGAAACACAGTTAGTTCACTTCCCTCCTCGCACCAGAGCCTCGCTCCAAGAGAAGCTCAGCATTTCAGGGAATCTAAAATCAGAATTGCTGGTTGCAGTGGGCTGACCAGGTTTTCAGGTTTTTGAGATGTCAGGTAAAAGCCTCAACTTAGGTCTCAAAACCAGTGGATGTGAGGAGCTCTGCAAAGTCATGACAATGGTGGGCAACCTCCTGACATACCTGGCGCAGTGCCAGAGAGACACAGGGTGAAGAGCTGCATCCTTTGTCACAGGCTGTGCCTGAAGGGCTTTGGGTGAACTCAGTGCACTCTGTCATAAGAGCAGATTCTCACTATGGGCACAGCAAGCTTAAACAGTGGGTGGCTGAGATACAAATCCAGCTGTCTCTACCTTCCACTGTCTGTCTGTGCTGCCAGTGCCATGTTTAGAAGCTTCCAGTTTAGCATCTCTATCTTTGTACTTACCCTGTTTGCTCCTTTGAGGAGTAAAGGGTACCCAAAATAGTAGCATGAAGTGCAGCTGAGTGCAAGTTCATGGGAAAGGAAGGGATGGGATGGAGGCCCTGAGACACTGATGAGCTTTCCTCCAAGCAGAGAAGCACAACAAAGCAGCATTGCTCAGCTGCATGTGCACAGCCCACCTGCAATGGCACAGCCATGGCCATCAGGCAAACTGCCTACTGCCCACAGCTCTTCAAGGTGCCACCCATCCAACACTTGCTCCATAGAACAAAGTTTCACACTTCACAATTGCTTAAGGTTTGCCTCCAGAACCCCAAATTAGCAGCAGAAACAATTGCTTCATTGCTGACTCCATCAACAGAGCGGGCATAATCTCAAATTCTGGACAGCCTGCTCAAAACCAGAAACTCTCAGTACTACTAAGCTCCTCCTGCATGAATTTAGCCTTAAAATTAAGTTCAACAGAAACATTCTCTTCTATACCCATGATACTTTCAGGGTGCACAGCTGAAAGGGTGTGAGGCCAGCAAAAGCAGAGTTTGTGTTTGCAAAGTCAAGGGTAGCTTGGCTGCAGTGGGACAGGAGGTAGGGGAAGAAGAGGAGGAGATAGCAAGTTGTGTTAATATTATGCTTGGAAGAAAACACGGGCTATCAGATACGCAGCTGCTCCATAGGTAGTGCCCTAGGCCAGTTACCTGCTGGTGCAGGTTGTGGCAAAACCCTGTCAACACCAGCAGAGCTGTGCAGTGTCACACCAGGCAGCATCTGCTGCTGGGAGCTGGGACAGGGGTTCAGCTGCACAGCCCTGACCTGTCACTACTGCAGCCTTAACAAACTTAGGTTCCATTACTGGGGTAATTTCGGCACTCAAGGCTCCCCACGTGCACAGTTGCAGCAAGGCTGGAATTGCTGTTGTGTGAGGCAGTGCCTGGAGTTACACCACCCATCCATGCCTCTCTCCCTCCATCCCCTCCCCAGCTGCCACCCACAGTCTCTGTGCTTCAGAGAGCTGCACTTCCCCACCCTGGGCCTGACGCTGAATGGAAATGTTTTAGCTCTGTGTGGCTCATTTGGCCTCTGCAGATCAACCCTTGGGGCCATCCTCAGCCCAGATCCAAGAAATGAGCTGAGGGAAGGGAATAATTTCTGCTGCCCCTGAAGCCTCATCTCTCCTATTGCAGCTGGCAGCTCAAAAGGCTCCATCCTGCCAAGACTTGAGTCTTAATTGGGATCAGTGGAAAAGACAAGCTGCTGCCAGGGCCGCCCTGATCCTGGGCTCACAGAGAACATGGGCAGAGCTTGCCCAGCCCCACAAGAGAAGCCTTCACTAGGGTTTACAAAAAATAAAATTTCCTCCAGAGTATCAGTGGAAGCAGCAGGCTGAGGCCAAGGAGAGGACATGGCTTAGCCAGGTAGTTTGCAGAGGAAGGGCAGGCTGAAAGAATGACACCACATGGAAAATCCCCCTGTCCCGGTAGCCTGCTGGGAAGGGAAGCCACCAGCAAAGGCTGAAGTACAGCTAGTAATCCCCAGGCCCTGCAGTGAATTCAAATACTATAACCATCTCTGAACAAACACACAAAACTATCACAGTCATGGCCAGAACTGCTCTTGCCAAGAGCTACAGAAAGGAGGACAAAGTTTTTCATCTTAGTAAAGAAAGACTAGAGCAAAACCTCTTCAGGTATCCTATCTGCACGTGGCACCAGGATGCTACATGACACTTTTTCCAAGCCACAGCTGCTGACTTCAAGCCTACTTGCTTCAAAGACCCTGGCAGAGTCCACTCATACCTTCATGATTAGGCACAGTCTAGCCACCCCTCTGGCTTTGTGGAGACAACCAAAATCAACACTGCCAACTCCTAATGCACGCAAGATGGGTGCTCCTGACCCAGTTTCCTTACAAGCACGGGGTGCTGTCATCTCAGCACTGTCTTGTCCCAGCAGCAGCAATGTGCAGCAGGAGTGGAACAGAGCAAGTAGCTGTCAGTCTGGGTTATTTTTACACCATTTGTTCCACCTTGCATATTTAGGTGGATCTCCAAGTCCCTACATCAGAGGAAGGCCACCGTGGCAAGTCTTGCTCAGACTGGGAGCTTTAGAAGAGCTTCCCTTGCTGACTCAGGGGAACAGAGTTACCAGCAGCTCCTGCAGCAGATGCCATGTCAGAGCTGCTGGATCTGAGCAATGAAAATGGGCTCTTGCTCTGGCAAAATGGCTTTAATGTGATTTTCCAGCCAGCAAACATGCTTTGAGGGACACACCCAGGACATTCAGCCATCAGCAACATGACTGCATGCAGAAGGCTCTTGGCCAGCCAGACTGGGAGGGGTATTTAAACACAAGTTTCTTGCCTTCATCTTTATAGCCTGCTATTTCTCTCCTGGGTTGCTAAGGATGCCCCAGAGCACATCCCTCTGGGATGTCCCAGATGCAGCAGAGGCATAGCCAGTAACAGCCCATCACCAGTAAGCTGTAGCTTTTGCAAGCCTATGCCAGAGAACTCCAGCTGAACCCCAGCAGCTGGAGGGGTTTTCATTTCCACTTCTCCAAGGCTGGTATTCCAAGGTGTTTTTATTTCTTTTTAATCAATGCACATGGCCAGCTCTGGAGGGGGTGAACGAGGAGAGGGAGGTGGTGCAGCCACTGTTTCTGTACAAAGTATTTCCACATGCAAGCGAAACAGGGCTCGGCTCGCTCGGTGCGTGTTTTGCAGTGCGGTTACGGGCTGTCATTCCGCCTCCACAAAGCTGTTATTTATTTACTTAAAGACTTGCATTCCATGGAAAAAGATGCCCCAAGATAGCACTATGTTTCTAAAATTAAACCCAGCTGGATGGAGTGGGGAGCAAGCAAGTGAGCACTCCTGTGCTCCCACCAGCAGCGGGAACAGGGTTCCCCATGTCCTGGACTCCCCCGCCCTTGCTGAGCAGCGGGAGAACCTGGCAAAATGCCTGCTGTGTCCTCAGCCATGAGGGAAGCAGCTCTCTGGGAAGTCAGACCAAGTGCCTTACTCAACAGCAGGAGCACCACTGCTTCCCGTGGCAGGGGATCAGGGTTTAAGAACAGCCCCAGCAGCTCTGCAAAGCCCCCACCCTGCTGCAGGACAGCAGACACCTGACCATGTGCCTGACACAGGTTTGGTGTGGCCAGAAGTCCTTTAACAGAATTTGTGAGCCTCATGTGCATTCATGAGGTTCATCTCCTACCTACCCTAGCCAACATTTTCATCTAGTTTATGTGTCACTGATAGCATCCTGCTAACAGTAAAGCTCAATTAGCCCTCGCTGTTGTAACCTAAGTTAAGAAACCTGTTCTCACAAAAGCCATTTATAGAAAGGAAGGGGAAAACCCAAATATTCCTCCAACCTCGCATGGCACCAGCCAGAAATCCCTCGCAGACACTCTCAGCACCTGTTCCCCTGTCCCCATGAGCACAGGGGCTGCCTCTACACCCACAAGTGGCTCTGCTCAGAAATGAGCACATCATCTCATGGGAGCAGCTGTACCAGAGCTGCTGCTCAGGGGCTTTACCATGGCCTGCATTTAGCCTCATCCCTCAGACAAAATGTCTCCTCACACATGCAGCTTAAGCTCTCCAAAGGACAGGTTGGGCACTGGTGGAGCCCCCTGCACCCATCAGGGCTGGGAGTGCCTTGGGGTCTCTTGGGAAGCAAAGCTTCAGTAATGGCAGAGGTGGCTCTGCAAGGACCATGGGAAGGAAAGGGAGGTACAGCTCCAGATCTTGCTTCTCTGCACCAGAAGGTTCACACAAATGTGGGACAAGAAGAGTTGGCAAAGAAGTCTGAGCCAGACCTAGAATGAACAGGAAAAGAAAGAAGGATGACAGCTGATGAGAACATGTCCTGTCCTGAGTACAGGCAGGAGCTGCTGCTCCTTCACCTATGAGCAAAGAGACAGTCCCTGGCATCACATGATGCTTGTTCCAACCAAGGCAGAAAGGACAGTCCCAGCACTACTGGCCTGGACTGTGATCCAAGAGAACCTGACCACAGGGATGTGGGCCAGACCAACATGTCACGCTTGGTAAGTCACTCAATTTATTGTTTGCAGGCGGGGACACAAACCTGGCATTCATTCCCATTGCTCTGTGCACTCTGCAGTGGACACCTGGAGATAGATTTCCAAGCCTGAGCGCTCCTCATGCCTGATGTGCAGTTGAAGAAAATGATATTTGCTAACAGACTGACAAGTCTGGTTTTATAGCAGATAGGGTTTTGTCCCTTGGTTTCTCCTAAATATTAGAGGAAGATTTCACCTTGCTGCCTCCCAAGGGAAAACCTTCACATGTCTTGGTGACAGAACAGACCCTGTTCCAATGAGACTGAGAGGTGCAGACTTTCAGGGGTCTTTGCAGAGCTGAGGGAAAGGGTGAGGAGGAGTAAGAAGAGAAGCAAGCTAGCCACCAGAGATCTCAGGAAAGAGCCTGCCTCTCATCAAAGCTCAGCTATTTCTGTGACTATGCCCATTTTCCCATAATTATACTGGTTCTGCTCTGCACAGCACTAAGTCAGGTCTACTGATCCCTGTCCAAACTCCTGCTGCCTTCCTGTTTGTATTAGGGCGCCAGCATGGGTTAAAAATTAGAGAGTAAGATTGCCTTGGTATCTGATTTATCCCCTTTCTTCCTTCCATTTTGATTTGGGATGTGCTGGTCAGCATCCCCCAGGGAGAGGATTAATCAGGAACAGAGAGAGAGCTGGCAGCTGCCTGACAAGGGCAAGATCGCAGCTATGGGACAAGCTGCAATTTGGAATCTCTTGCTTTTACCCTGGTACAAATCCAAGACATGCTTGCTGATGCATCCCAGCACTGACACCCCAGGAGTTGGCACAAGACCAGCACTCCCAAGGCCACAGCTAGCTCTGGTCCCGATGTCACATTGCCTCAGTGCTGGAGATGCTTCTGCGGTGAAAGGCTGCCCATCCTTGTGACTCCAGAGGCAGCTCCAGCTCTCCAGCTGGGGAAAGGGCCTCCTCTCCACTTACAGAGAATCTCTCATGTCAGGGACCAGAGCAAGGGAGATGTTACTGCCATTCCAAAGGGCAACACAACACCTTTAACATTTGGTCCCTGGATGAACAACAGCTGCACCACAAGGAGGACAGTGGGAAGGTAGGACACTGCATCCGATCTGCCTGGCAACTCCTGACCCATGTGAAGCCAAGCTGAGTGCAGAGCAACAGCATTTGTGCCAGGATCAGCCTGAGGTGCCCAAGCTCCTGCAGCTGTTAATACCATAAAGAGAGGGCAGCAGATCTTCCCAAGGTGGGCAAGCAATGGGTCATGGCAACAGAAAGAAATTGTGAGAACACAAGAGGGAGATGAACAGGGCTCAGATATTGAAGGAAATCAGGAGCAGAAGCAAGGGGTACTTTACAGCAGAAATGGCTCTGAAGAGTTATTTTACTGCTTGGGAGCCCAAGAGGAAAGAAAACACTGGATTGGACAACCCTGGGAAAAAGCTGCACTTCGGGGTTAACCAGCTTCTTCTACAAAGTAAGAGCAGATCCAGACTTGTTCAGGAGCACAAACAGAGTGTGTTACCCAAGGAAACTCTTGCCCAGTCATAACACCTTCCTGTGAACCCAAGGGCTGATTCATACTTCTGCCCCTGAAAACACCTCATGACTATGCAGGGACTAAGATAACAGTTCCCATCACACCTAAAGGTCATCACACCCAGACAGGACTCAGCCAGGCACAGCCTGATCACAGGAATATGCAAGGAGATGCTGCAGAACACCATTTCTTACATCTCAAATCCAGGGACCATCTAACCTTTGTGCGGGGGGGGAATTCATCTTTGTTCTTTTACAATATTGCCACAATGCCATAAACAAATGAAAAATAGCTTAAGCCTAAAGTAGATGGACATTCATTTTCCTCCTATTTTGTTTGCTTCCTTCTGTGGGCAACAGACCATGCACAAGGTTTTGATCTTTTTTTTCGTTCCTCAGCCACTGTGCACAGAGCACCTTCTGATAATTTTACAGACCACTGGCTTTCCAGGAAGCACCACTGGCAAAACAGTGGCAGAGTTTGACAATCAGAGCATGAGCTATGGATTCATCACAGGCAAGTCCTCTCATGGGGCATCTAGGCCAATTCTTACAACACTTCTGATATTTTAGGGGATGATAAAACATGAGCTTTGTCCCTGCAGACCTACTGGGAAGGAGAGTCTTTACTAACAAACAGACGAATTACGAGTATTTGTCAGATTTTTTGAGACAATCACAGCTCTCCACTCCCCACCAAATCTTTTAAATCCTCCACAAGGAACATGGAGAGACAGGAGCTCCCCTCCCTGCTCTCTGCAGGGGCAGGCAGCAACATCACACAATGCCCAGCACACACACCTCCCTGTCTGCCCCATAGGAAGAGGTGTCCAGGACTGATGTCAGCCCTGATCCCCAGGTCCCTGCAGCCTCTGCATGACTGTCGTGCTTTCCTTGGTTACCAGCTGCCTCAGTCCTTGCTGGAAGTGTTCTCAATAGCCCTTCCAAGAAGGGGGGAGTATGGCAAAGGTCTTGTTATAATGTGACAGACCCCAATCACTGCTGGTCATAGACACTTCTGGCAAACAAAAGCCTTTTTCTATGTCTCTCAGCAATAAATTATGAAAGTCTTTTCCCAGATCAGAGAATCACAGAATATTCTGAGTTGGAAGGGACCCACAAGGATCATCAAGTCCAACTCTTACATGAATGGCCTGTAAATGGATTGAGCCCACAATCTCAGTGTTATTAGCACCATGCTCTGACCAACTGAGCTAATCTTCCCCTCTCCCATTTCCTGATTCTATTTTAGTTAATGTAATTAGAGACGTGTTCTCCTTCCATGAGCACTGCAAGAAATTGGCACAACACAACTGTGCCCCACCTCTAAAACAAGGTGAGCAAAGAACAATTCCTGGATTCCCACATTAAACTATTCACAGCATTTCAAACCCTTCTGGACCCCTGGGATTCAATGCTGTCACATGGTAGGAAAGATGCAGCAGCTCACTTAAGGCAAGCCTCCACCTCACTACTGAGGTTACTGAGTCTGGGGTTGAGAGAATTAGGGAAAAATGGCAAAAAAGGCAAAAGGGAGGGGGAAAACAGGCAAAAAGGGGGAAAAGACAAAAAGGGAAAAAAAGACCTTACCTCCTGGTGAGTCTAAACAAAGTAGAGATAAATAGCAACTACGCCTCAGAGAAAACAGCAAGAAGCTCATTAACTACAGGAACATCAAACAAACACAATCTATCACAACAATGTTGAAAAACAAAACTTTTGGGCTTTGAGAGGGGGAAAAAACCCCAAAGTTTAATTATTTTATTTCCCAGTGGTAGAAATCTAAGGCCAAGCAGATTTCTCCCAGAAAACTCCATGTCCACTATGGCAAAAATGAAAGTCACCTTTGTTAAGCAGAAGCCAAAAGCAAAAGAAAGAGAAAACGAATAAATGATAGAGATAGCCCTTCCCATCAAGAGCAGAGAGCTTCCCTTACACTCCTCTTCACTCCCAATCATTCAGGGCAGCTAAACCCCACCCCCAGTTTTGCTCAGAAAAAGCCATGAGGCACTAACCTTGTTTCTGTGCAGCGACGACAAGGAGAGGGAGGTCCATGATCCTGGGAAAGGTGTCTCTGAGGAAGATGGAAGGAGGCTTCTGTGGTGGACCCATGCTGCAGGGCAGAACACCAGCTCCTCAATGTGTGTTCCAAGCCCAAATAAAATATTAAAGAAAAGTCTTCTTACAATCCAGACAGGATGCCTATCTTGTTCAAAGAAGATAATTCAAATGCCACTGGGTTTTCACCTCTAACAAGAGGAAAAGAAGTGGTTTGACTTCCTCTACCAAACCCCAGTTGCCAGAGCAGAGGACTCAGGGAGGTCCCCTGCACTTTCATCCTACCTCTACCACTCACACAATGCAGATGTTTCAGAAATACCCCTTTGCCTCTGCCCTTGCATCTGTACAGCAAGAACCTAAAAGACAGAATTTTAGCAAAGTGTGAACCAAACAAATCAGAACAGAGAAACTGAGAGCCCTTCTAACAACTAAAAGCCAAGAACCTTCCCACAGGGCACTCAGACTCCCATTTGCTGCCTGTTGATCCTCAGCCTGTGCAAGCAATTACACCCTGATTACTTTTGCTCATTTCTACAGTTCTTCCCACCTGAGAGCCAGAGCCAACAGCTGGGGCTTTGTCTGGAGTCCCTGGGAACTTTAGTGGTGCAGGAATGTGCTGTATAGCCATCAAGGCTCCCACTGGAAGCTAGGCATGAACTTCTCAGGAGTTCAAGGTTAAAACATTGCCCTTTGATGGGCTGAAGATAAGCATGAAATGTGGCTTAAGGATAATTTTGTCAGTGGCCTCTTTCCATTAACAGAGACGGGGAGATGTGTGTATAAATGAAACAGCTGTGCACATTGCATCTATGATGAGGGCAAGGTTCTGCCCCTGAGCTCCAATGAATTTCTCAGCACACCCTTCAATTCAGCCACAAATTAGCCCTAACCCTCGTGTTCATCTTGCTCACCCCACTGTTCTGTGTCGAATTTCTCTCTAGACTCCCCCTGCTGCTTTCTGAAGTTTTCACTCCTGATGTTGGCTTTCCTGCCTTCTTTTCAGCTGGCCTTATTTAACTCCTTCCTTGGCAGCAATGCTCTCCTGCCCACTCCTCCTCTGAGTCAAGGCTTTTGGTGTTGGGATGTTGCTCAGTTACGTATGCAAGCTCAGGGCCACTGCTGCTGCCCTGCACTCCCTTCCTTGCTTGGAATAGTCAGGGGTCCAGCCATGGATTATGAACTCCTAGATACCAGGATCATCTTATTTTTTCTTTTTCTTTAAGTGAACTCCTGTAGTTCTGAAAGAGGAACGAGAGAGAGCTTTTTAAGAGGACCCTTGGATACGGTAACCTGCTGGCTCCACAATCAGCTCTTCAGCATTGCGTGGAGTGGTGTTCCCCCAGAATTACCTGTGGAGTTTCTCACCAGCTCTGCAGTGGCTGTGTCACTTAAAGAGCTGCATGCTCTTGACCAAAACCCCAGAACTTAACAAAAAACTGCACCCAGACCCCGACTCACCTATCAGACTTTGCAGCAAAATGCACAGAAAATGAAACTACAAAGAAATGTATGGAGACGCAGTGGGGGCAATATATCTTTAATTTTTTTTTGCTTTTGTTTTTTAGTATTACAGTATATTCTTATAAAAAGATACAGATAAAAAGGACACTACAGGATTTGTACATTTAATTCACTTATAGTCTTAAACTGACTAAGAAATGAGGATAGGCCAAGGCATTACAGCAGCACACAACCTCCCACTCCAGTAAGCAGCACTGTACTTTCTAGCTTGGCAGGCAAGGCTACCTCCCAAAGTGACCTGCGAGTTTCAAGCTGAGCAGGCCTGCAGAGGAGCAGAACAAGTGCAGGTGGGGATGGCTTGGAAGGGAGGCTTTGAGCACAGAGCAGCTCAGGTACCGAATATTCCCTCACAAGTCTAAAAACTGCAAAGAGCTTTAATGAGCCTGTTTGAAGGCGAGCAGGAAGGGGGCAAATGGCTTGTCAGAGAGGCTTTTCTAGGTCACTTGGCTCAGAGCTCCTAGTGGGGGAGGCTGAAAGGACCAAGCCCTACATGAGCTGTGTAGAATATCTTGTAAACAGACAAAACTGTCTAAAGGAGGGTTTTAATCCAAATCCTACTTTTAATTATGCTGATGTAAAACCAGAGCAACATGAACGGGTTACTGTGGATCAATTCTACATTACCACCCATAATGGAAGACTCCAATTTGGAACCATCCAGACTCTTTCATAAAATGAGGTGCCAAAACACCATGCTAGACTTCTCAGCAGACACAGTGAGCAAATCTGGCCAACTTCAGGGAATACTGGTCATCAGAACTACTACTTAGATTAGTAGATAGCTTTTTTTATACATTATGTAAATAAATATATAAATTCTATATCTTCAGTTGGCCAAATTGTATTATGCAGGTTGGCCCCTTCTACCTTTATAAGAGAAACTAGGATGGCCAACATAGGCTACCTCTTTGGATGGCAGGCAATGAGAAACCCACTGTGTCAAGTACAGAAGCCAAGGAGCCGTGGCCAAATACCTGGTGATTGACAGAGACTCCATGGGTAACAAATCAACCAGTAGAAAGATTTTGCTTACCTGGGGTGATAACCTGGGGAGGTGGGGTGGCAGAGGAAAGAGGCAAAGTAGATGAAATCTTTCTTTGGCCATGAAGATAGGGGGGAATATTAGCTCTGAGGAAGGAGAACTGTCCCAGTTTGTCTCACTAGTATGTTAACTCTGGTGAGAAGTTACAGGGCATAAACCACTTTTGGCCATCTAGCCAAGCTTCTCTGGCATTATGAACAGAATTTGTGTGGAAGCATGAAGTTTGAGCAAGCAACAGTGCACCTTAACTCTCCTCAATCTTCGCACCATGATGCATGATAAAAACCAAACACCTTTTGTAGAAAGTGTTCTAAAATAACCAGCCTCCATCAGTTCACTACAAGCTTTAAAATGCCTTCCCAGAACCAGCATCACCAGGGGCAGAATAATTATGACAAAAGCCGAAAGGGTTTCTTTCTTCCCTCCCTTCCCACACCAAGACTGCTCACCTGCATCCCCTGGCCTGGCTCAGCTGGCTCAGGAGCCAAGCGAGCTCTCCAGCCGGTGTAATGCCCTGGCACGGTCTCAAGAGTCTTTGCTGTAATGCAGTGTATACATACAAACATAGCAAACTAAAATAAGGCAAAATAAATAGAGGTGTCAGATTTACAGGTTCCCCTTAGAGATTCCTAAAATATTTTTTTTTTTTTAATCATTTAACCCCCAAACAAACAGACAAACAAAACCCAAAACAACCAACCTAGAAACGAAACTGCATATATCATGTACATCATCTATTGTACAACAGATCTCCTTTCCCCTCATGGAAACTCCTGACACAAGCTTCTTCCATGCAACCCAGCTCAAAGTGTGATCTCTCCTAAAGAAGAGGAAAGATTTAGCCAGTGGGGCTGATCATTATGGAAACACCTGCCCCATGGTCTCCCACCAGGATCCTTTGCAATTCCTTTCCCTTTCTCAGACATTGTGAACACATTACAGAAATGCTTCTGAAGGATATCCAGGTTGTTTCCCTGGTGAGGAAGTCTCTCAGCCCTGAACACTAGTTCTACTTCTGCTCTCATAGGGAACTGGTGCCTGGACAATCGCTGTGCTACAGAGCATGGAAGGGTCTTGCTGCCCTGAAGTCACTTTACGTTGTAGCATTTCTACAGACATGATCAGCTAAGAACAGTGACTCAGTTCAAAGCAAGTGGAAGGGAGAGGAAGTCTTCCTCAGTCTTTTCTGGGATCATCCTAATGCAACCTATGCAGAGACACAGAGGTAAGTGAGTGAGCACTAGACCTCTAGGGACAATTTCTGGAGAGTTAGAAAGTACCTCTTCTAGGTGTGAGGAACTTCATCATGAAGTCAGCAATGACTGTCTTTCTGCAGGAAGCACACCTCAATTCAAGCCTTCAATTATCCCTTTTACTCACATCTCCTTCTCCACTTACTTCCAAAGACAGAGTGACTTCTCTTAAAATGCTGGTGCTAGGCACAGGTGCAAGGACAACAGCAGGCCCTGGCTCTTCTCCAGCGATGTGAGACCTTTGACTGCTTCCTAAACTTAGTCAGGAATAAGACTTTCTTTCTCCTTCAGCACCTGGCAACTCAACCACAACTGCTGAAGAAGAGAGTATTAGATGCACTCTAGATGCACACATTAGTACCCAAGAAATGAGAAACATGGGCAAACTTGGCTTCAGCAAGGATCTGATTGCCAGGCCCTACAGCAGAGCCAACTGCTTCCTTATCTTCTGTGTGGGTAACCTCATATCATACAGTAGATAATTTAATGTGACTCTGCTTGTCACCACTTGTATGAAAACACTGCTTGACTCAGTGTGAAACTGAGCTTTTACAAAACCTTCTTTATGGACTTTCACCATGGAGTCAAGAGCTAAGGGCACTGTCCAGCACACTGAACGAAGCTTTTAGCCACCATCACTGATTCAAAACAGGAGGAGCCTGGGGCACTGGAGTACTGAGAAAGTTGAGCTGCATTGAATCAGGGGCATGACTCTGAGCTTTCTGTCCATCCCCTTAAGGATCCCACAGCTGATTTACAGGAGTTGCACAATCTCTCATTATTAATGTACGAGTCAAAGAGGTGGCAAAACTACAGCAGCTTTCTTTGACTCTCAGTGTGGCTGGAGTGTTGTCACGTACCATCATACAGGACCTCTTTAAATCAGGGCTGAACTGTGTACACAAAGGGACAGAGGATTTATCACTCTCTCTGCTTTTGCTACATTTGTGGCCTGACAAAGTGACTTCAGTTTCAGAAAGCACAGCACAAACCTGGTTTGACAAATACTGGGGCAGGGGAAATGCTGTATTTATATTCAACGGGTTTGCCCTGAGGTGTTTCTTCTCTGACAGCTGCCACGATGACAGTCTGCCTTATCAAACAAGTACCTGGGGAGCAAGCAAGCAGCTGTACTTGCACATCATCTTGCACCAGGACTCACCTTGGCACTACACCTGAAATTCTGGGTGAGTCCTAAACCCAGTGAGAACAAAGAGGGAGGAAAAAACCCTACAATGTTCTAATCTCTAAAAGCATAATCTTTGGAATTCAGGGATTATTCAAATCTAAACTCAACTGTATACCAATTTGGCACATATTACCACCTCTCATATGGCTTACATGGCATAGGTTACATGGCATGCTTTAAAACAAGACAAACAAAAGGGCTGGGATATATAGCAAGTCTACTTCAGGGAGCAGCAAGGAGCTTGTTAACATAATTTACAAGAGACATTTCTAAAAATCCATTTGTAATTTAAAATAAAAATGCTTAAAAAAGTGAGATTTTTTTCTTAAACTTTCAAAAACCTTTATGAAATAGTCTTTCTTCTACAAGGTGCTTGTGTCCACTGCAATAGGCATTGCTGTTAATAGCTAATCCCAGAAGGGGAGTGGGATAATAAGGGAGGAGAATGCACCCAGCTCTTGTAAGATACCAGCTCTTTACGATGAGTATTATACAGAGGCGCGTCAGTCTGGAATGTCCTAAATAGGGAAATTCTGGGGTGGGAGACTCAAAATTCAGTAAACAATGAAACATCAGAGTTTAACAATTCTGACTTTTTTTTGCTTCTCTCCGTAGTTTACATAATTATTTAACTCTCAAAGTGTTCAGAAGACCACCACAGTTTGCTTCTCCAATATTGTAGTGTGTAATACTGATCAGGCAGCGTGCATTGCAGAGGAAGTTCTGTTCTGCAGACTCAGTGCAGAGCCTGAGGTTAAGTGACATTCGGAGAAAAATCAAACCAAATGATTAAAGTGACAAATAGAGCTTTTTTCACTTCCCTGGGATTCCTTGACATTTTGTGCTGTTGACTAATGCAGCAATTTGTAGATGGTGGGTCCCTCTTCTCAAATGTTCTCTCTTTTCCTTTCTAGGAGGAAGAATCCATCACCATTCTTTCTTTTCCTCTTTTCCTTCTCCAGGGAAGATAATAAAAAAAGAAGACAAGTTGGAAAAAAAAAGGGTAAAAAAAAGGGCCATGACAGCCCACACAATCCAATCCCTTTCCTAGAATCATGAAGACACACAGAATTCAAGCCTCTTCTTGGGTTCTTTGCTTTTTTGTTTATGTATTTCATTTATGTAATTTAACTACAAATTTATTTGTTTCTTTTGAATTAACCCAACTCCAAAGCCTGCTGGGCTTACACAATTCTGTGTCCTCCTCCTCAAAAAGCTCTCAGTTTTAATTATGGGGCTCTCCCTTGGTTCATCCCGAGTGATTTCTTCAAAATGAAAAAGTCTGCGTGCTCCAAGGCTCTCCTTTGACACCATTCATATCTTACTGAGTGCTGTGGCTGCCCTCAGCAGGAGTGGGGGGTGTGTAGTGGAGGTCAGGCTGTTAGACAGAAAGACCAGTTCATGCCAACAGCAATCACAGCTAGCATCAAGTGGAAAAGGAATCTCACTTCTGGCAGGCAGTCAGCCTGTTCGCCCTTTGCTACTGGAGACCTGTGGATGCTACTGGGGAGCTCCCAGTTTCCAATCTTGCACAAAGAGATAAGAAATTTTCCACTGATTCCCTCCCAGCCTCCAGCAATGACAACAGGCTCTACAGTCATCTACTTGTAATCCCAACCTGGCAGTGGCTTAGTTTTCTAAAGGAAAGCCAGAGTTTCTTTCCAAGAAGATGCATTTCATAGCTTTGAGACTCAACCACCAAGAAATTCCAGAAAACTCCTTCTAGCAAAGCAGAATCCAAAAGACTTTTGCAAATTATTGTATATTGATCCTGATTCTTGAATTCCATTTTCTTACAGAAACTGAAGACTTCTTTCTAAGCTTCACTTGCTTTGGACAGTGTAGGCCACACAAAAATACTGTACAGGACATGAGCTTAAATGCATTTTTCAGGTGCTAATCAATGGCTTATAAAATCCAATTCTAGAAGGGAATTGGAAACTTGAGAACCACATCTCAAGAAACCCCTGAAGGCCAGTCTAGATCCTGAAGAAGTGATAGCTGTTTATAGAGTTGCTCTGAAATTAGTCTTCCTTGTTATCAGCAAGATGGAGATCATGACTAGTTTTTACTTTGGCACACAAAAAATTATCTTGTTCCAGCTGTGAGGCCATCTGCAAGGCCCAAGTACTTTCTGTCATCGCCATGAGGCCTTTGATGACACAACAAACTCGCAGAAGCAAATCTGTCAGCTCTGCATGGCCCAGTGACAGGCCCTGCTGGATCCACAGAGGCACTTTTATAATGGTTCAAATGAGGAGCACAGAAGAGGGATGAGAGGAAAGCTGATCATGGAAAGGTAACGTCTCTAGCTACAGACCAAAGAAATCCTTTGGGGCAGCTGTCAGCCAGGCGCCATCACACACATTCTTCTTCCTTGTTTTGCACTTCTTCATCACCTTCTTTTGGTTGATCATTTTTCTTCCTCTTGTAATTAATAATTTAGCTTTGTCACCACCCGCTCACGGCTTGTCTCTAAGCCTTGGTTCCCCGAACGCTTGCGGTTACGCTTGAGCTTGGATAAGTCTTTGTCAAAGACCTCCCCCGACCTTAGTGCTGACACCAGGTCATCAAACTCCCCGCTCTCTTCAGAGATGCTTCCAGCTTTTGCTTTCTTTTGTCGCCTCTCCTTTTCCCTCTGTTCTTTTAGCTGTGGAGAAGGACACAGAGTTTTAGGATTAGCTAACCAAGATGCCAGATCCCACGGCACGCTGCCAAGAAGCAGCTAAAATGCATCAGCACAGATTAGGGGAATAAAAGAGCAGAAGCTTATCCACAAGGCCATCACCTGTGCCAAGAGCAACAAGAGGCCATGCTGGGCTTCTCTTCTACACAGGCGGAAAAGCAGGAGAAATGAGGAATGAGCAGCAGCACACGTCTGCCTCATAAAGCACTACCAGCCTGCAGCAAGAAGACACACATGGGATCTGCCTATGCTGCTGCTGTTTTGCACTAATTTTACAGCAGCATAGTGCCAGCTCAGCACTCTATTTCCACTGCTCAGCTCCAGACTCAGTGGAACTGTCAAGGGATGGTGGTGGCTGTCAGGAAGCAGGTCGCTCGCTCTGCAGATGCTAGCCCCACATTGCAGGAAGACTCTTTCCATAAGGCCTCCCTCATGGCATATTAGGCCTATGAAACCATCCTATAGTGCTTTAACAGGGGGCTCCTGAGCCTTCCAGGCTGGCTGAGAGGAAACTTGAGGCATTTTATGCTTATGTCTTACAGTAAGGCTGCTGGCATCCTGGGGTTTTACCTCTCTCCTCTTCTGAAAGGCACAAACCATTGCTTTTGGCTCAGCAAACATTTAAATCAGCAACTCCCCGCAGCGCGGCCTGGGGCCATGGCAGCAGCCGGGGCTAAGGCGTCAGCAGGGGGGAAGGAAGCAGGGGACTGCTGAGTTCTCAGGCAGCACAGGGGCTGAGGTTAGAGGGGAGGCTGGTTCACACAAACCCCTGGGGACACACAAGTCTCTCTCCCAGCAGCAAAATCCACAGAAAGCTCTCCTGCCACATCAAGGCCAGACACGGCCCCAGTACTGAAAGCATTAAGGCTCGCCAGAGATAAATACTGCTGGTGTGGGATGCAGCAGGTGCCATTTGCTGTGTCACTGTGCACTGTCAGATGACAGGCATGCAGCAGATGATGATGGAGCCTGACTGGAAGCTGACCAGCTTGGCAGGACTGAGGGAATTCTGGCTTCTTTGCTTGCAGCCCAAAAGCAGGATAGTCTGGCATGGGGTGGTGGCAACCCCATCCTGCAAAGTGATGGGGGTAAAAGTGCCTGGGCTCGATTTGGCATCTGAATCCAACAGAGGGTAATTTCAGAGCTGAATAGTACATCCTTGAGTGCTGGCATTTTTCAGCAGGAAAAATGTCATCATGTGAGAAGAGAATGATGCCAAAGAGAGGTGTCAGGGTAAAGAACATAAAACAGTGACAGGACATGAGCACTGGAATTTCTCCCAAGACATGAAAAGGTGAGGGAAGGAAACATTCTCCTGTGCCCAGATCCTCACCATGGCCTCCATGCGTGCCCTGCGCTCCTCCTCTTCCTTTTTCTTCCTCATATTCTCCAGATCTTGCTTGGCCTCTGCAAATGACTGCAAGAAAGTGTCGAAGATGCCAAAAAATTCATCTGGCTGCATCTTGCCTTCGGTCTCTCCAAAATGCTTCAGTGCCTTGGCATACTGTCAAGGGGGCAGAAAACACAAGAGCCATAATTAGGCAGGCAGTTTGGTGAAGACAGCAAGGATATCTTATGAGTAACCACACCATGTAATTCTATACCCTCTGAGCATCCATGTGGCAGGAGTAGAAACTACCCCCAGCAACAGAAGTGCTTCTCCTTAAGGCAGGTGCCTCTATCCCTGAAGAGTCTGCTCTCCTGGATATCCTTTGGGCAACATGCAGCAATAGTGCCTGGAGAGCACTAACTGTCCACTGATACAAAAACCCATGTTTAGTTCCTGAGGGCAATAGAGTAATTGCAGAGGATCACACTGTGGCCACATCTCTGCAGCCGCAGGACAGCCAGGGCATGGAAGACAGTGAGCTAGCTGGGGAAACAAATAGTTGTAGTCTGTACTTTCTCCTTCCATCTCCCCTTCAAATCCACTTTAAAAATGCTTGGAGGTAGAAGTTTTTTGCAATAAAGCTACAGTCTGTCCTCTCAGAAACCTTTTGCCATGTCATCCATCTTTCTGGAGTCCTCTGAGTCAGGGTGTTGCCCGGGAGAGAGGAGACTATAGACAGACAAGGCATGAGAGAGGGGCAAGGAAAGCAGCCAGGGCTCCCGGGCAGACTTAAAAGAGAGTGAATACATCACAAGTGGTTTTTATTTTAAAAGGCAAATGTTGAGGCTGCAGGACACATATGGAGGCAGCCAACTGGCAGGACTTCAGTCACAGGGCAGTCCTGATGGGGATATGGTAAATTCACAGCAATCCATGGCTCTTGGACATCAGTCCTGCAGTAGTTGTACTCTCTCCTTTGCACTCTCACACTCCCAAGCCTGTTTCATTGCTCACCAAAATGCACTCAAATGCAAGCACATACAGCCTATCAACAGCATGAACACACACACGTCCAGTAAGTGCTGGGAAGGACACACATCCATTGCCCAGCCGTCCCTCCCACACTTCTGTGCTGCAACAGGCAGCCCCGGGAGCACACTCCTGACAGTACCTGTGCCCTGATGCACAGCTCCCCTAGCATTCCCAGCTTGTACTTTAGCACACAACCACAGAGCAGCAGAGCATCCTTACAGTCCTCAGTATTTACCAAACCAGGCTAGGGGCTGTCTTCAAGCTCTCTCATGCATGTATTTAGCTCATACTAACACAGCCCATTCCCCTTTCCTTATGTGGGTGCTCTTGCAGAATGGAAAAGAGAGTAAGAACAGTTCAGGCTCTGATCCCAGCAGAAAATGAGTTTGGAAGCAGGTCTTATAAACCCCTCTGGCCCTGTACCAGGTAAAACATAAACAATGTCTCCCAGTCAACTGCAGGGGGAAGAAATCTCCAAGGAAAGCAACTTCCTTCTGGCACAACCTGAGAGATTCAGCATCTCCCCTTCTCTGCTGTCCCTGCCAGGCCCACAAAGCAGTTTGAAGCAATAGATTCTTTTTTTCTTTAAAAAGCTGTGTTCTCAGCCAGAAACAAACAAAGAAACCCAAAGAATCTTGGAAAAAAAGTGTTGGAAGAAATGCAAGTTGCTTTGAGCTACCAAACATGGCAGGAGTTGAAGGAAACACTACATAGGAACAGATTACTTCTCTGTTTAACTCCTTTTCTCTGAAGCCTCTGAAGACACACACACAAGTATGCACACCTACACCCTCTCCCCACCTCTCTCTGTAATTTTATTTGTATATAAGGTACACATAGGCTCTTTGAATATTAGGGAAGTGCAAAAACCTATAGAAATCCACACTGAACCAGCACCAGCTCTTTGGCAGAGAGAATACATGCTGTAAATACCACAGAGGGAGATAAAGCATCTCCATATGCTCTATTTTCTTGTCTTGCTTGCTCCAGTGTGACAATCAGCCACGGAAGCAGAGAAGTGCCAGAGAAAGTCTTCAGCACAGGCATTGCCACCACTGCTTGAACACACAGAGCACCTGAAGCCCACTGCTCACAGGGAATCTCTTCCCACTTAATTTGTCATTAATCCCTGTGAAAACTGAAAGCAAAGCACAAATTAAGAGCAGTGACTAGAGCTGCCAGCTAGAAGGAAGGTTTGTCCAACTGCTGCAAAGCCTGAAGTCAGGGGCAGCCCACAGGAGATGGCTGTTGCACCTTGCAATACACTGCCTCCATCCCATGTTCCT
This sequence comes from Notiomystis cincta, assembly GCA_013398075.1. Taxonomy (NCBI): domain Eukaryota; kingdom Metazoa; phylum Chordata; class Aves; order Passeriformes; family Notiomystidae; genus Notiomystis; species Notiomystis cincta. Next base: position 126,255 of record VZRX01022433.1, on the reverse strand, counting down.
CCTGTGCTCAGCAAAGGTGAGTGAGGAGGCACACAGAAATGAGCTGTTTGAGTCCATGAATGTCCACAGGGCTTTCCTAATCACTTAAGGATTTCAACTGGAGGTTGAAAAAGCAGGGGTTCCTTTCCTGGGGCTCTTGGATCCTAAATACATGGAAGTCTCCTTTAGAGGGTGGTGTTGTCTGTAAATGCTCTGGACAAGGCCTGTCATCCAACTACTGGCACCAGCTAGTTTGTGTCACACTGGCAAGAGGGGCTTTTTGCCACTGCCTCCCCACTGCCACTCAGAGGAGGAACAGTGTTGCTGTGCTGGAAAGACCCAGCAGCCTGGGAGCCTTCCAGAGACACTCATGAGTCTAAGGTGTTGTGGTCTCTAAGCAGCAGCAAGGAGGCTGAGAACAGCCTGTCTTTGGTGCCCTGTAACACAGGGCTCAGGAGCTCACAATCACTTACTGTAAAGTAGTGAAAGATGAAAAGCAAAAAATCCGTGAGCTGGATGACCTAAAATAACTACAAAAGGAAAAATCTGGAGTTCACTGAAATAAACATTCTCCTCCTTTCTCTACCCCCTCTGGAAAAAAAGCTGACTGAGCAGAGGAAGGCAAGTCAGGAGATCCAGCTTCTGCTGCCAGCTCTGCCCATGATGTGGCTTGGGAGCTCCTGCTTCCTTTCTGAGCCTTGTGTTCTCCACTGTTAGAGAAAGAAAGTGTCATCCCACTAATCTGATATAGCAAATGGCAAAAAATCAGTTGTTCACATCTGTAGAGCACTGCACTAATGTAATGCACTATTGTAAAGAGAGACATGCTGTCTTTTCACTATTTAAACTACAACAGACCCCTCTGGCTTTATTACTTCTTCTGCTTCTCTGTAATTCTGGCTCTGTGACCACATGTGCTTTTCCAAAGCCCTGGTGCTGGGATGAGGGGCAGTGAGCTGCTGCAGACAGCCTCCCCAGTGCTGTTACAAAGCCCAGGCTTCTCCCTGCCCACAGTGGCCAAAATCACACTGCCTGCCTCACTCAGGGTGTTGAGGCAGCGTGGCACGGACCAAGGTGCTCTGGACCCAGTCCTCTCTTCTGCTCTCTGTCATGGGATTTGTGTCACCCTGTACAAATTGCTTGACTGTTCCACGGGCAGATTCCCTGCCAAACAACACCAGCTCTTGTGCACAGTTGTGAAATCCGTAGCAAGTCCTCATGCATGAAAAATGCTTCCCAGAATTTTGTGATGTGCTCTAATATTGTGGAATAAGGGCTGAAACTTGCTTATTCCTGAAGTCATTTGGGGACAGATGACATGGGCAAAAGCAAAATGGAAAACTGTGTTTCAGCAGGTTTTCCACTGTAACACAGAATGGTATATTTTTTCGTTAAAAAATTCATTTCCACACCATAAGGGCCCCCAAGCTCCATGATATAACAGGTCCACGAGCTCAGTGCCAGTTCTGCTTCCTCTGCCAAACTTTCCACTGAATTTATCCTCTTGCCAAAGCAAATCGTTTAGACAGTTGTTTATTTTAAAAAGCCATTTTAGCAAGGAGAGGGAAAGCGGGACAGCAGCACACACAAACTCTGCTGTGCTTGCCAACGAAATGTTAAACAGTGGCAGAAGACCTCTGGAAACGGCAGGAACGGGGCTCTATGAGGAGGAGAAAAAACAGCCATGATAAAAATTTCCTGCTGTCTGTGCTGTCTGCTGCTGCAGGAGGAGCCAATACACAAATTAATTATACTATGTAGCTGTGGAACATGAACTGTATTCCCTAGACAAGTACTCTTGAGTGTGCTCTTGTGAAGACACCAATTCAGTAATGAGGCAGTTGAAATAAATGTCTTTTCTCTTTATGGGACAAATTCAGATCAGTTAATGGAAAGAGGCCTGCCAATTTCAGGCAGGGCTGGGCCCAGCTATTCTTGTGCCTAAATGCTCTTATAGGCTTCTCCCAGGAGTTTAGAAGTTTACAGGAGTTTAAGAGTGATGCTGGCAGCCCCAAAATCAAGTTACAGGTGCTTTAAATATTTCTCATACATAAGATGCCAACCTGCACTGCAGCATCTGAAGTTCTAAGTTACTGTACAACAGCTATGTGATTTATTTACCAAATGGCTGGTGGTGCTTTTTGTAGGACACCTCATTTTGACTTCCTCAGTCTCTGTCCTGATACATTCTTTATTCATTTACCCCAGTGGCTGACAGAAAACATCAGTCCCCAAAATGCACAACTAAAGTGCACAGCCTGTAACTGGCACTTGGACTATAGCATTTCTTTGTGCTTCATAGCATTCTGCCATTAATGACTATTTTCTGAAATGGTTTTCACTCAGCAAGCTTTCACTGCCTTTCTAGTCTTCAAAACAGTTACTGTAGGTGCTAAGCTTATTAAATGCATGTGCAGATAATGCATGTGCAGATTCTGAACTCCTTTCTCCATCATGATAAATTCATTGTTTGAGAGGAGCTGTCACCAGAAAGACTGGGAATGGACACTTTTCCTACCCACCTTGCCCAGGCAGTAATCTCCACAGTGTCTTTATAAGTTTGATATTCAGCACAGGAATGGCAATATCTGACCAAGCAGACTTTGTACTCCTAACAAGATCCAAAGTGTCTTAAAAACAGGTTTGTTATAAACCAAGCACAAAGTAAAACAGTTCTGAGGAAGTCTAGTGATCTAAGTTCATACTTGTCAATATTTAAGTGCATAGTAAAACTTCATATAGGACAAATGTCACCTTTCTCAAGTAGAAAAATAAAATTCATACCATAGGAGGTTACTCTTCCTCTGCTTGGACATTTTCATTGCTTTCCCACAGGAAACATAGAGACAATTTTTTAAGAATAAAATTCAAGCTCTTCTTTCTTATGTAAAAAAAAAAATTAATTTTTCATCTGTTCAAACACATAAAAACTGGTGAATGATTCCAGGGCAGAGTTTCACTTTCTCCTGCCCCACCTTCCAGTTTATGGGAAATGGCAGAAAACATTATCCCTTGATCTACTCTATATACTCCCTTATAAAGTGGTATTGAAAGTGAGAAAAACACAAAGAGAACAAGAACCAGCTGTGCTAGAAAGCCTGTTTAGAGAGTTGGTCTAAGTTTTCAATCAGTTCTTAACCAAGCCATCTGTTTACTACATGAAGATAAGTACAGTTACAAGGCTTTCTCTGCAAACATGGATGCCTGCATCTGACAACCTGGCCCTTTTAATTTAAAATATCACTTCCTTCCCATAGCCACTGACTTCAAATAGTTCTGTTTAAGAAAAAGGCCAAAAAGGTACTGCATGAGATTGTGAAAAATACTGTCTGCTGCGAAGGTCAGCATCACACCTTGGTAATGGATTGTTTCCATAACTGAAGAAATTACTTTTGCTAATACTGAAAAAGTTTTAAAAAAATAGAAAAACTTCCCCAGTTTGAAAAGATAAGTGATATTGTTTTAAATCCCAGCTGAGGAAACATGGCTCTGATTAACTCATGGTAATCAATTAGCCACATCTATATTTAGGATATCCAACTCCAGCTGTTAAAACTAGAGCTTCATTATTATTAATAAACCTGTGAGTCAGAGCAGTTCTTCCTAGGCTCATTTGGATATTTTTCAAAGTCCTTCCTGCCTCACTACCTTTTTTGCTCAAATTCCTTTGCTTTGAGAAATCAAAAAAGAACAGGATAATCAGATGTCTTGGTCCCTCTCTTCCTTTAATTGGCTAGTTCCATTAGGTTTCCATGGTAAGAAAAAAGCTTGTGATTCAACAAGCACAGAGAGCCCATTGAGGTTGGAAGATGTTATAAGCTTTGCAGAGCACATCTGGTTTGTTGAAAATTTCCAGATTTCTTTTTCCTTTTTTCTTCTTTTTTAAGAAAAAAAAAAAAAAAAGAGGAAAAAGAGGAAGAAGAAAGGGCCAGAATAACATGAAGCAAACATGAGAAATAGCTCAACACTGGTAAGGACAGACAGTTCCCTTACTGGAGTCCAAAAGCAGCTTTTTGCCAATGGAAGAACCAAAGCCATAGGTTGAGCAAAAGTTGGAATGGTGTGTGTTCAAACATAGCAAGGGTGTGTGAGGAGAAGGTAGAGTAACGTTTCCTAAGCATGTTATAGTCATTAAAATAAAACATCTCTTTATGTTGAGTACTTTATGTTGGCTATGTCTAAAAAAGCATGCAACAACTTCCAGACATACTGGTCCGTCTGCAGGGAGTTTCTCTGGTTATTTTTAAAGCAAAAGAATGGCATTTTTCCTGCAAGTGCCTGATCAAGAGAAGTTGCATTGCTGTGCTGGACATGTACCACTTGCTGGTTTTTAACCCCCAACTGAACTTATAAAGAATCTGCATTGGGTTTTTGTCCTGGTGTGCCAAAAAGGAAGGAGCTCCACCATCTTTAACATCAAACCAAAAGTGTGCAGTCTAAGCCATGGACAGGGTGAATATCCTTCCAGAAATCTGTGCCTAACTATAATGAAGTTGAAAAGTTTACCCAGTCATATACAGAAGCCCCCAAACCATAGAAAACCAAGTTTTTCTCAGTAAATTTAGTGGGGTCACAGCACATGAAATAGTTTTTTGTGCTTAGAATGCACCAGTATGGTGTGAACATTATTAGAGTGGAAGTAGTTTGAATGTTCTCAAGCAACCTGACAACAATGAAAACCAGAAGTGCTCAGGGCCAGGCTGGAGGGGGGTGTCTAGTGGGAGGTGTCCCTGCCCATTGCTGGGGGAAGGAGGTTGGAACTAGATGATCTTTAAGGTCCCTTCAAATCCAAACCATTCCATGATTCTATGAAAAAATTAGTCACGTTATTCTCCCCAGATTTCTTTTACAACCTTAGTGGTGTTAGACTGCCCAACTTTGCCTTCTGTGTTGCAATAGCTACTGCCCTGCTGACATTTGCCAGGCCAGCCCTCACTGGCAGCCGGCAGCTCCTCTCTTTGCAGCTGCAAGTCACTGTTACCAAGTTTATCTCCTCAGCAAGGAAATGTTTCTGAATCACAAAATAACTCTGGCAGAGGAACTGGATGAATGAGGAGTCTTCCTGTCAAGATCCTCAGCCTATATTTTCAAAATCTAAGGCCTACTGATCGACAGCACAGCTTTCATTAGTAGTGCAATAGGTCCTTTAACACTAAAAGGACTGACATCAGAGTGGAAACAATTCAATTCAAAAGAAATAACATATTTGCTTCATACAGCCAAGCACTTTTAACATGCCAGCCAAAAAGGGCAGATTTGCCATTACATATAGTTTACTTTAAAACTTGCTCTTCCCTAAACACATTCATATGCTTATGATCTTTTCATATAAATTCTTCCTCATTCAGCTGAGAGACAGAGGTATTAGTGCCAGACTCCAGCTATCAGCAAAGAGCAAGCACCTCCTTAGGTGTACCAATCTGGCAATGGACAGTGAAAGGACAAAATGAGTGCAGCAGCACCTGAAGAATAACATGCACATGGTTCTGGGTGTGTAAGAAGAACTCAAGAACTTCAGACAAACCGCACATGTTTGGGATTTCTATCTTTGTACTCAAATACACACAACAGAGAAGTGGAAAAGATCAAGAATAGCTGGTGTAGCACTGTACCAGCCACTAAGAGGAAAATTAACTCCATCCCAGCTGAAACCAGGACACCAAACTAACAGGTACATTTTTAAAGGAAAGAGACAAAGCACAGATGTCCCCAGCTGAATAAGCAGAGTGGAATGCAGTCAGAAGGAGAAGGTAAAAAGATATGAAGTCACCATCACTAACAAAGGACTTCTTTTTCAGCAATGGATTAAAAGGTATTCCCTTCCACACCATGGCAAGGTGTAGTTTCCTGTTATGGATACTGCCATTGCAACTCTATGCCATACTAGAATAATGTTAAGGAAGATAAGAAAGAAGTAGGTAAGAGCACTGATCCTTCTTTTAATCCTGAAATATGTTCTAAATGGATATAGACCACATTAGGAAAAATAAGAAACTTCAGCCTAAACAATTTCAGTGTCTATTAAGTTTTCACTGCAGTCCCAGCACCTTAAATCACTGTTTCCATTTTAATTCAGGCTTTTGACTGAGCTGGTGAAACTCTGATCGCTTCAAAAGGAATTCTTACCTTGTCTCTAGCCTCGTTGAGAAGGTCTTCTAGCTCTGAGAAGCTGAAACTGGCCACAGTGATGAAATCGCTCATGACGGGAACAAACCTGTCCCCAGATTCTCGCATGCGCCTCTTCTGATAATCCAGTTCCTGAAAGACAAGAGATGGAGACAGACAAGTGTCAAAGATTCCTCAGTGACAAGGAAGGCAGCAGGAAAGTCCATCTGTTTCACTCCCTGCAGGGAAGGCTCTGCTCCCACATTCATCCAGAGCTCTAACGTAGAAACCACTTTCTCACTAAGTCAGAAGTTTTTAGGTGAGAGAGGGGAGGTCAAGGTGGGATGAAGGAAGGTCTTGGTTACAGTTTCACTTAACCTCAAACACTAACCACTCCCAAGAAAGCCATCAACATGCTAAATTTCTAAAGCAACTTCATAATTTAAGCATCAACTACATTTTTTCCCTATGCAAAATGACAAATGATAAAGAGCTCTGTGTAGCAATTGACTTTAGGATTTTTAAAAGTGAGTTTTGCTCCATCGTCTCTGCCCATGGTCAATCAAAATGCTGTGTACTTGGGGAAATGTGCTCTAGATCTCCACTTTACTTCTCTGAAAAGCACCAGGTGAACAGCAAAAAGACAAAAAAATGGGTTCTCCCACTGAAGCAGACAGATGCCAAGTGCAACATTTGTTAGCACCCTGATAGCCATTCGCTTGGATGTCATAAAAGTGACAGAGTTATAAACTTCTATTGTGCTAAGAAGAGTTATGGTAAAAGAAAAAAGAATACATAAAACCATAGGAAACAAAGATCTATTTGTCTGCTACCTACAAAAAGAAAAAAATTGATTGCAAAATTCTTTTTTCTGGCTCAAGCTTTTAAGTTTTAAGCCAAGATTACCCATAGCTATCTCTTCCCTTACTTTAATCATCATGCATGAAACATGGAGAGAGCTATAGAGCTCCTCAAACTGACTAATTTATAGTGAGGCTGGATGTCTCCCATGCCTGTGCTTGGCCTGTGTGCTGTTGACAGTCTCATGGGGACAATGATATTGTAATCTGGGCTTCATCTTTATTCTCAGCTGAATAATCAGTGGGAATGATAAAGCTGGAGTTTCTCTGTAGGGAAAGCAGCATGAAGCAGCAGGTCAAGTTACAATCTGACCCTCTGTTCCCTTTGGAAAAAAATATTTTTGTGCTGGCTGCAACTCTAGTTCCATGCATGTTGGGTGCTCTCTGTTACTGGTCATCAAAATAGTAGTTCACAGAGCCAAATGGGTAGGTTTATAATCATCTTTGGGTAGGTTTATAAGCATCTATGCTGAGAAATATCTTGGGATTTGCTCCACACCGTGCTGCTGAATGCCAAGAATTACTTTGGCTATCAACAATCTAAAATCTGGCATGATATATCCTTTGGTCTGGTGTGAGTTGGGAAGGGAATGTAGCCACTACAAGGAAAGACCACAAAGCAGAAAAGGGGCAGGAAAAACAATGATGAGGTGGCCAGAGAAAGCCCACATTAAAGAAGTGCTACTTCCCCTGCTTTGTATTACATCCTCTTCTCTGCTGGTTTTCCTAACACATCACAAGGGACAGTCCTGGGAGCACTGCTCAGTACATCACTTTGTGGTGATTTTTTTCTTATTTTACAATCACTTTGAAATGGACCTTACAAATACAAGAAATGTCACTTCACGTGCTTCTAAGAATTATGTGTATTTTTTCAGCAGCTCTCTTCCAGTCTAATTTTTAAGCTTATTTTAGCTGAAAGTTGCTCCACTCTCTCCTTCCCTCTTCCTCTGGCAGGTGAGTATAACAATTCTGTCATCTCACTCACTGTTGAAAGCTATGGCATTTGGGACTGTTACTGGAGAGCAGTGTTTTTCAAAGTAAAATTAAGATTAGGTGGTCTGCTCTTTAATTTCAAATTCAGTTCTTCCCTGCAGAATAATTATCCCAAAATGCAAAAAAACTAAAAACCCACACAAGTAACCAATATGACTATGTAATCAGCCAGAGAGCAACACCACAGAATAACAAATTCCTCTGCATCTTCTAGAAATGGTCTCTACTAATCATAGTAGCACAACAGAGGCCGGAACTGGCCCTGGTGGGCTGGGCTGTTGGTTCTCTAGAGGGATGAAATGATTCAGCCATGGTAATAATTTCTCAGGTGGTGGCTATGATCTCCTTGCTGTGTGAGAGAAGGGCTCTGCTGACAGAATTCCCTTCCATTACTTATCTGTCCTTCTGGGAGCATCCTACACAAAGGCAACAGCCACATGAATGTCTTGAAAATGAATGTATCTTATTTCTGCAGAGAAGTGAGCTGCAAGTCCAGGAAGCCAAATGGCTCGTAGTACCTTTAAGAACATCTGACTGTGAAACTATTTTTAGCTTTCTATTCTTAAGGGGGCTTGAAGAAACACCAGTCACTGGAGCCAAGGCTGTGGTGAGAACACACTGGAATAGAATCAAGAATCACACCTTCCCCTCCTCCCCCTTCCACCTGACAGTGATCTTCTATTGTTGCTATAGTGCTGCTTTTTACACGCCAGAAAACCACGAACTGAGCAAGCAGACTGGGAGGTGCTGGCAGCCTTAGAAGAAAAATACCATGGCAGGAAGAATACTGAGGCAGGAAGATGGTGATTGTATGGGAAAGAGAGGTTGCCTATGGAACCCATGTATGGGAGAGAGAAGAAAAATCAGCTGTAAAGGCAAAAGGACAAATAATCCGATGAAAGAAAGCAAAACAGAATTAGCTACTCACATTTCAAAGGGGGGAATTATCTGTCCCAGCCAAAAACTGGGCCTCTCTTCATGTCATGAACTCCATGTCAGCCTTCCCTTTACAGGTGCTTTTAATTCCCAAACACTGTACTCCATGTATGGAGCAGTATTTCTTCTCATTGCTGCATTCTCCCTTGCCCCACCAATCCAGAAATAAGGTTGGGAAAGTTTGTTTTTTGTTTTTTCACAGGAGGATCACTGGTTAATTACATGATGAACTGCTGGCAACAGCCAGACAGCCTGGGGCCCGCTGACAGGACAAAGGTTCCTTCCTCTACCCCAGAGGCAAAAGCAAATTCAGTGAAAGAAAAATGAACTCATCGCTGTCTGTCTCATGGTGAATGAGAAGGACTGGAGGGTCCTGTGTTAGTTCCTTGTAAATAGGTAATCCTTGCACAGAAACCACCCAATGCAATCCCCAGCAACTGGCTTGTATTAGTAGCAGGAAAAACCCCACCATTGTTACTTTGCTTGCCAGCTCAGTTGCTTCACCTTTAACTAGTTTCTATCCTTCCCTTTGCCTTCCCAAGGAGTTCTTAGGATAGAGGTTAGGCTTGCATATAACAGAGCACTACCTGCTTACTACTGCTCCAAGAGCCATGTGAAACACTTGCTTAGCAGCCATCCATCCCCCAGTAAGAAAGAGCAAGAATTTTATTCCTTCTTTCAGTCCATGCCATTTGTCAAACTGTCCTTTTACTTTCCAGGTTGAGATCAAACAAGCTTTTCATTAGCCTTAACTCTGCTAAGATCATCAGCAGGAGCTCCACATGAGAAGCTTTTATTTGTTTTTTCTTGGTTAATGCATTCTGGAATGGAATGGAAAGGAATGAAAAAAGAAAGTCCACTTTATCTTATCATAAAATATATAGTGCCCCTGATTCTGAGAGAGATATTTTCAGTGTGGCACTTTGGAAGCCTTCAGATACTTACAGTTTCAACAGCTTTCAATCCAGTCTTTATGTTGTTGACTTCCTTCTCCAGCTCCACCAGGCTGCACAGGAGACAGAGCAGAGCAGATAAAACAAAAAGAGCAGTGTTACACAGGGGTACAGGAACTGTGCAGCAGCACAGACCACTGGCCCATCACGTCTGGTATCCGGCCCCTGGCACCAGCCACGCCAGATGACTCCAAACGAGGGGAAGGGGATCTGTTAATGCTCTGTGCTACTTTCTGTATGAGATGTAAGATGAGGCAGACCCTGCTTGCCTGTGGTCACACTGAAGACTGGGATTTTCTTGGGAAGGAAAGGGGGGTTGCCCTCAGAACATCTGCCCTGCAAGCTGAGCCTGACCCTTCAACAGGGAGCGTATGCCACACGGCCAGCTTGCAGTGATCAGCTGACACACCAGCAAGGAGCACAGCTCCAGCACACACATCACTGGAGTCTCAGGTTATCTCTACAGATGATGCTTACACCATACAACTACTAAATCCCATTAGCAGTACATTTACGTGTGATTTTTTTTCTCCCTCACAGTCCAAATATTGTTTTTTTCCCATCTGTACTTCTACCATATGGCAGTCCAGGCCAGTTTACACTGTAACTGAGCACAGAAATGTGCTGTTAATGTTCATACATCCTTCCCTAGACACAAATGTTACACTGAATTTCTGCTCATCATATACAAACAGGAGTTTCTTTTTTTCCTAGGACTTGTGAGCAAAATAAGTCTTTAATTTCCAGGTAACTATTTGTGAGTCAGCAGGCTCACTCACACCATATATTTGGGGAGTAGTAGCTTACCTCTCAAAAACACTAAGGCTTTAATAAATGCCTTTTAAGTCTGAAAATACATTAAGTTTTCACTTGTCTTTCATTAGGTGGACTAGTTCCTTATACAAAGGACCATGTCTGAGTAAATAATATGCATAATATTTTTCGAGCAGTGCTTTGGAAAGAAAAAAAAAAGTTAGTATTGTAGGGAATGGCTTCTGTGTTAATTTTTCACAAACATTTCCAGAAATGGACCATTGATTTTTTTGCAGAAAGTATGATGCTTTTCACATTTCTTTGCAAGACTGATTTGTGCAGAAGTTTGAACCATCTTCCTGAAAAAGATTTACTGTAGCCTCTGTGTCTAATTGACCCTATTTTTGAAACAAACCTGCAGCTACCCAGAAAAAAAATCACACTCAGATGAACAACCATAGGATATGGTGAGTGAATTACAAACAAGAGCCAGCCTAGTTGAATGTCTGATTCAGAAATAAAGTAGATACAGGCATATCTGAGTAAAGCTATTAATTCAGTTATCTACCACAAAGGCATTACAACTGTAAGGCTGGGCATGGGTTTAGGAGACAGAAATGAAAGAAATATTATGATAATTAAGTTAACAAAAATAGCTGGGAACTCCAGCTCTGAGAAGCAATAGCACTGGACTTACTTGACTTTTGCTGCTTCTGGAAGATGCTGCAACTCAGACTGGATATCTAGGATGTCTGGATAATTCTTTTCAAAGATCATAATTAAGTAGTGCAAGAGTGTAATGTTCCTAAAGAAAACAAAAAGAGAAGGTAGAAATGAGAAGGAAGATGGTCATGAGAAGGAAAGGATGGTGAAAGGATTGTGACAAGTCAGTGAAAAATATTTGTGTAGGAAATGCGCTTGATTGAACAAAATAAACAATGTATCAGCAGTTAGCAGCACTGCTACTGAAAGAAAAGTACAAGGGACTGAAATGGAATGAACCATCCCTCCTAAAACCCTAATAAATATACTGTATCTTAATTTATTCTGGAAACACCAGCATGCTTCCATCCCTCTGTGTAGATGGCGTAATAGAAAAGAAAATTGCATAACACAGTATAATATTTGTCACCAGACACTTCAGACAATAAACAACTGATAGTACTAAAGGGACATTAACTTGTAAGGGAAAAGCAAACTGTCCTCAGAGGTAATGTGGGACAAAAAACCTGAGAGTTAACTAAGAAGAGAAAAAGGTTCCTGAAGATTGGAGAAGCTGCAAAGAAAACTACTGCAGTAATGAAACAGCTTAGCTTGTGAGCAGTGGTCAGGCTCACTAACACAAAACCAGTGTCAGCCCACGTAGGAGCAGAGAGAATTGAGGTGTACGAGGGATGCAGGAGAGGGTTTCAGGAAATTTGTAAAGTAAATAAGGAATTCTTCCTGTAAAGAGAACAGACAGCACCACAGCTACTTGAGGTGGTTGTTATGTGATTTACTGACAGGGAAGATAGCAGGTGGCCACTGCTGCACACAGACAGGAGCCTGGGAACCGGTGAGAGAACAGATTCTGCCCAGGACATTTAATACATGGAAAATCAAGCCAAGCTACAGTAAGGCAACAAAGAGTTCAATATTAGCAATACAAGTGTTATACAGAAAAGGACATTTTGGTAGTCAAAACAGTATTCTGTCAGTTCAAACTCCATTAGGTAGGGATGAATTTCTTATGATTTTTTACTGCCATCGTTCATTCTGTCACAGCCTGAAGTAATTTCACCACAACTATGGTCTCAGCAGGTCTTAAAATTCAAGGAAGGTGCAAGTTAGCAAGAACCTGTATAAGAGATCTCCAAAGAAAACCTTAGTGCTGTTGGAGTCCAAAAGTCATATTTGCTGCCCAGTCTCAGCTGGATTAATTTCCAGAACCACTATGGGGATATGGGGCAAAACATAGTGTGACTATAAAGACCTGCAGTCCATGTCAATAAGCAGTAAGCTCCACATTCCCAAACCAGCTATTTTCCTTATCTGCCCTAGGTACAACCAGGATCAGTCTCTCTGAGTTATGCCTTGTGGTTTCATTAGTAGTGTACATAGAGAGAAAGTTTATGACAGTCCTGCATCAGAAACAAAAGCCATGTTTCACAGGAGACATAAAACTGTGCTCAGATTTTGGTTTTTCTTTTTTTGCAAAACCATGGCCATAAAACTTTGGTATAAAGAGCAAATTCCATAGAAATCCTCCTTCTCCCCAAATTTATTTCAGTTTTTGTGAAATGCATTTTGTCATTTATACATAAGGTTGCAGAAACACAATTCAACATCAGATTAGCATTATCCAGAGAAACAAGAGAATTTGGTTGCTGTGTTAATAGCTGGTCTTAATTGCTGCACAATCTTTTAAGTGAAAAGCACTACTTAAGTGCCAAATAAGACATTAATTTCAATTGTCTACAGAGTTAAAACCAAACAAAACCCCGTTTTCAGTACTATGGTAAGAGATGCAGCAGCACAGTAACCGATGTGTTTATGGCCTTTTACCCTACCTGTCTATGCTGGATTTGGTGTCTGCAATTTTGTTCAGGCTGGAGACTTTGAAGCCATAAGCACTTCCCCTTTGGCCCTTGTTCATGTAATTCCCAAAGGCGAGAACTACCTCCAGGAGCTGCCTCAAACGCTTGCTTCGGATGAGTTCTTTGGATGCCAGAAGAATGGCTTGAAGAGAAAAAAGAAGAAAAAGTTATTGCAGTGTCTGTTTTTAACATGGTTGGGCCCATGATTTGAAATATACTGAGTACCATTTGCACAACAAATGCTGCAACACTGTCTGTGTACCGCCCTTCCTGCACCCACACACCCCCAGAACCAAGACAACTGGAAGGAAAATGCACTACATGGAGCTTGTAGGAAGAGCTTGTCCTCTGAACATAGGACCAAGGCTGTTCTCCTGTACCTCACATTCTAAAAGCACAGCCAGTGGGAACAGAGAGAAGGTCTGAGCTCCTCTGGAAATGCAGAGTAGAATACATTCACTTCTCTGCAATAACCAGAAGCAATACAGAAGCAATTACACCTCCCCTGCTTCTGGGTTACACATTCCAGAGTATCAGTGTCCTGAGGTATCTATTCTAAGTGCCCTTTGAAGAGGGAAGGTGCAAGGGACTTGAGGGTGAGAAGGGAAAGCTGACCTGCACAGAAAGGCCATGGAAGTTTTTGGCAGCTCAACACAGCATGGTAGCACGCTGTCATATCTGTCAGGTCATATTTACAGTGTAACAATCATGAAACTGACTTTATTAAGTCAATGGGTGAAAGAAGAGTGTCAAACAGAATTAATTTCTTAGGATATGACACGCCTTGAGCTCACTGGCTCTACAAACATAGCATGTAACAGCACCTCCTTTGAAGACAAGCCTCTCTTGACCTTCCCTGCCCTCTGCCCAACTCTTAGCAAAAGCTTCATTAACCATACCTTCCACTTTTGGTTTTGCTTCTGCCAGCCTCTCTGGAAACTTCTTCTTAAAGAATAATGCTTGCAGCCGCTGCTGATAGTGGTCAATCCTGCATGAAAGGCAGAGGAAAGCCAACACTGAATTAGAACTCTCGAAGCCCAAGGCCAGTATGCTCCCCACATCATCTGGTGTTCAGCCCCATGAAGCCAAGGCATGGGATTATGGACATGGTTCAAACATATAACACTATATAATCAACCTTGTTACGAAAATAGTGGACCTCAATTCATGTTTTGCTCTCAACTGAAAAGGAGCTGGAAGAATTCCCACTACTTTCTAAATATGAGAGTCGTGGGAGATGCCAGCTACACCTCAATTAGCAGGATAAGATGTTAATCCTCATCAGGGGTGTAGCAAAATTGTAACAAGAAAGAAGGTCAGAGGATGAGGAGGTGAGATAGCTGAACAGAAAAAGGGATTGATATGAAATCCTGACCCCTGGCTACACTACATCTGATACTTGGATCTGCATTCCTTTCGGTGAACAAATTTAGGCAGAGGAGGCAGATTTCTGTTTGTTGTCAGGGGACAGGCCCTTATGCACAGGGAGTGCTTCTTGTCAATAAAGTTTGTGTCATGAACGGAAATATTTGTAACATTCACAGGCTTCTGGCAAACACAGGGTATAATGCTGGCCCACAGTCTTGCACATTCCCCCCCAGTGCCAGATGATCCATTTTCAATAACAATTACAGCTGCTTCCAAGCAGCCCTGCATGCACTCTCCCATAATGTTTCAAACAGACCTGCTCATTTCAAAGAGGAAGCGATCGGCCCGGGCCATGCGCTCGATTTCGTGTTTGTGCTCCTCCAACAGGTCAGTATCGCTCTTTTCAGGAACAAACTTCAGTAGCTGGAGTGAGAGACACAAACCAAACACTGAGATGTGAGATCCAAGGAAAATGAGAGGGGGACACAGGGGCACAAACAAACTGGTGGAGAGAAAGAGCCCTCAGATCTCTCTGCTACCACTAGGCAGCATTACACTGACTCAGCCATGTGACTATAACTTCAAAAAAGTGCAGCTGTGTCTACAAAACTGACCTTTTCTAAACCTTTGCTTGCTTGTTCTGTCTTTATCCTTCACTGACCCCATTAAGATTAATTTTTAATTCTATGGGGAATTTCCCATTTCAAAATCCTAAAGGCCAAGTGCTGAAGTGCTACTGCAACTTACCCAAGGGGAAGTACAGAGAGAACTTGATTCCCACAGCCTTACTGGGAGTTTAGATGGGTGCAAATGAGCAGGATGTGTCCTAAACAGTGTGAAGTACCCATGGTGCCTATCACAGAGTACACACAAAGCCTCATCTATCTCTCTCGGGTATGCCCCACACTGCTGAAACAATAAACAATAACCAAGCAACTGGATATGCGTCTGACACTGGCTGCTATTCATATGCTGACCTTAAAAGCTCATACTTTGACAGATTTTTGACATATCTGGTGGTAGTTGTGCTTTAGTATGGTTATAAATACTGCCCTGCACGCAGCCTCAGCACACACCCACAAAAACTGCTCCCAAGGCATATCAAGCACTTTGCTTTTTACCACTTGTTAATACTTTATTGCACTCCGCAAATATGTGATATTCAGAAGTATGGAGCATCAGAAGCTTGCAGTGACTCCTGGAGCAGCTGTGGTCATTCAGATAACACGACAAGTAGGCTATAAATTTCCAAAATGGAAAAGCTTTTTGTGCATGATTAAATACTGTGCACAGAAAGAAGGAATCACATTTATTAGATGGTTCATAATTATAATGTTTTACACACTCCTAAGGAACTTTATCACGTGTCTCTTTGGTCAAAGCATTATCTGTCACCTTCTATAAATGGAAACTGGGCAATGGTGGTGTAATTGTGGGGTTTTTTTTCCTCACAAGTTATACAGTCAACCAAGTGCTGGGGATGGAAGTCCCTGGCTCCCCTTCTAGTGCTCCTGTGAGATCCCTTCTAGTCCTGGCTCTAACCACTGACCTACATGGCTTGGTTCCTGGCACTTCCTGATAGGAAAGGCAGGTAGAGAAGGGACATGAGGAAAAAGAAAAGAGAAAACAACAGCAACAAAAAATAATCAGAAGGAAAAAGCAGAGATGGGAAATGTTATGGAAAAAGAAAGGACATTAAAAACCCCCTCATCCACCTGTAATCATGCAATTTTTACACCAAGAAGAGAAAACTTAGGAAATCAATCTGATACAAATACAGTTACATGACAGAGGTATAACCAACAACACTAGGAAAAATACTTTTCTCATGCTCCCATGTGCAGCTACCCTGACATGACAGGGCCAAGTTCTGCTCTCCAGACAAACCAGCAGTGCCAGTAAATACATCCACTTGAGAAAAGGCAGTGAAGGACCCAAAAGTAAGTTATACCTGACTTTAATCTTTCTCACCTGCTCAAGCATATCCTTTGCTAGGTCTTCTTGTTCATCCATCTTCAAAATTGCTTGTCTGATTTCTTCATTAGACAACTTCAGCCTTTCAAAAGTATCAACATTGTACCATTAGTGCAAAGCTTAAGTGACTCTCACAATTCAGAAAGCAGGAATCCTGAAGCACTGCACTACACAGGCATGAGACAACCAAGCTCTACTGTGAAGTTGCTATTCTAGAATGTTCAGGAAGAAGAACAAATCAGTTTTAAAGGCAAGGGGTTTATGGATAATATATTTTTATCCTTTTCAGCTAATCAAACACATATAGAAAATCAGATGGTGATTAATAACAATCAAGTCCTCATAGATCAAAGGTGCTTCCAAGTTGCCCCACACCTCCCTCATTAAATTATTTTGCGACAGTAAAACCCTTCATGTCCACGTGACTTATGACTGTGAGCTCAGGTAACACCCTGACTTGTGAATATTACAGCATCTCCCAGAGTAACAAATAATGGGACTGGAAACTCTCTTATTGAGAATGGGTTTTCTTGCAAAAAACCTGCTTGTGCTAGGTAAGTTCACTCTGTCAGCAGTGACAGATGACAAAGGAACAGACAGCATCTGCACATCCATGTTTCATATCCAGTGTGAAACAAGATCTGAAAACAAGAGCTTTTTAATGTTATCTGAGGCACTAAGATTACACTCCCCTTACCACCTACTCCTGTCAATCTGTGTGTAATGAGTAGGGGTCATCAGCTACAACTGAACATGGAACCAATAAAGAAAAGAAGTCTCAAGGTCTCTACTTGAAATACAGGGCAGATTAGGAGTTAAAATCTGTGATTACCAAGATGTTGCTTGGTGGATACTTGAAATGAACTTGGTGGTTCTCAGAGCAGATGTCAACAAAGAAATGCACGAGTGAGGAATTCTACTCCACCAACCCCAACCCATGATACTCAGTCTTTTCAGGAGAGTAGGGAAGATTGAAGTGAACCATAAATGAAAGACTATACACAAGAAAATCTCAGTTTTGGGACTGAAACAGTAGAGTGTAAAAAGAAATATTTGAAGAATGAAGTCTGTAGTCTCCACAGACCTTCTAGTATCAATATAATTAATTAACAGTGGAGAGAGAAAATGCAAATATAAGTTAGAGACAGACTGATGCATGAGGCAAAATGTTTTTGTCTTCAGTGCTAAGAAGTTCCATGTTGAAATTTCACACTGTCATTGGCATTTGGATATAATCATATTTTTGGAACTAGGTAAAAGCAAAAGAAAAAGCTTTATTTTTACAGACAGGAAATATTACTAAATCTAAGAAACTTAAAATATTTTAATATTGCCCAATATAACCAACAGCTGGAAACTAAAATATGAATCAACAGACATTTGAAATCTTGTAAGTATTACAACTCTGAACTAATTTTTCTTATTGTATTCCAAGCTGGTCATCATGTCTTTCCACAACAAGGAGGGAAAACTGATACCAGCTAAGCAAGATTTCCAGAAAAGCTTCATAATTGGGCCATGCTCAGATGAGATATAAGGATTAAAAGTTTTACAAGGAAAAAGTTGGAAAATTTTTACTTCAGGTCATTAGTTTGACTCTGTATCAAAAAACCAAACTTCAGTACATGAGGTTCTGCACAAAGCTCTACAGCCTCGGTCAGAAAATGGAAGGGTTACTTTTGGCTTAAACAGTGAATTGTAAAGTCTATAGCTATGTGGCCCTGAACTGATCAAGCACTGTGACCAGAGAAGGGCTGAAATTGGTGGCTGTGGGCCTGGTCCCTACAAGACACCTATACATGTGCCCAAAAAATTCGGTGCCCAAAGTTTTTAAAGTGCTACATTTTGTTGATAATTTTTCCTTTAGAGAGCACCTTTGCATTTTCCAGAATCTGCAGATTAGACTTATCTGGTAACACAGGCACACAGTCTGTGAGAGGGAATGAAAGAAAGCAACCCATTAACACCAGGGTGGAGAGGTTTTGTTGCTACTTTCATGGAGGTTAAAAAGAATGAGGGTGAGTTTCACGTGTTCTCCATGCAAATAACTCGAGCAATTACTCACTGACCACCCACTACACAGTGCAAGTACCTCTGTGTGTGTTTGGGGATGCAGTAAACAGGACCAAATAAACAGGTTTGAGGTACATCAACACAACAGTGTTGCATACATTAGCACTGATCTTGCTGCTCTGTCCAGAAGCCCAAGGATTCCAAGCTCCTCTGCTGCCATTCATCAGCACTAAATACACTTGAAAACATCTTCTGTTCAAAAATAATTGAGAGCCCCAAGGACAGAGAGTTATACAAACACTTTGATTTCTTGGATGATTCTGTGCCTCGCCAGCCATCAGCAGAAAAACATCTGGTTTGAAGGGTTTAGCCCAGAGTAGAGAAAAGCAGAAAGCTTGCCAGTCCCCTGCTGAGAAGCAGCTTAACTTGGTCACTTACAGGACTGCAACAGGGTCATGGTGCCTGCAGGTGTGCATCCTAGATTATTACCAATCTAATTACCAGTACGGAAGGATTTGCAGCAGAACAATCTTACTCTTCCAAAACGGGCTTGTTCTTCTTCTGGGACAGGATGCATTTCAAAAGCAACAAGGACACAAAACACAGATCTTCCCACTTAAAAACTGTCTGAATAACTGGCCAAAGAATTGTTAATCAAGTGATTCTTCTTGTATTTTCAAAACTCGTGCCCAGCCATGCAGCAGATCTTAAAGATGGCCAGCAGTAATGTGAAACAGATGTGCTGCTTTTAAACAGAAACAGGTGATTAAAGAAGAACCTAAAGCAGATGCGTAAAACCTTTCCATTTAAAACTGAAAAGAGGCATCCCTCAGAGCCTAAAGCTCATATGAGAGAGACAGCAAAATTAAAGTGGAATTATGACCCAAAAATTTACACTACAGACATTATATTTTGGTATATATTGGAAAGTGGTAGTGACTTTCTTTCAAGCCTTGCAGATCCAGGCTCTCTTCCTCTAGCTGCTGGAGGTAACTCAATTTGGAAGAGCATACAATTCAAGCTGTATTCCCTCTGCCTTACACTTCTCTAAATCACATTTCCTGGGATCACAACACAGGAAGTAAATGTGACCAGAAGAAAATACAGTGCCCCTTTCCTCAGCTGCAGCACATTCATTCATAGCACAGATACTGCCTGTTTTTGTTCAACAGGAGCCTGACACTGGTCAGATGAAGAAGGAAAAGGATCTTTACCAAGAATACTCCCTCCTTCTTCCCTCGCCCGTACATCTGGTGGCAGCATATGGAAGTCCAACTGCTTGAGTCATCTTCAAGCAATGTTAAAGCTCAACAAGTACCAAATGACTTCTGATATGGTACTTAGCCTGCCTCCCTGTATCCCCTCTGGCTTCATAAATAATCTCTATTGACTCTGCAGAGTAATTCATCACTAATCTCCCCAGGACACCTCGACTGATTTAACACCAGCTTCACTTGCAGACATCAAGTGGTTTATTGTTCCGCGCTCTCGGAGAATGCGGGCAGCCTGACTCGGAACACGCCTGGAGACATGCTGCAGTTTTACATCAACTTCCCCTACAGACAGCCAGTGCCTGCTCATTTCTCCTCCTTAAATATACCCATTGATTTAACTCACTGTAACCTCCCCCCTGCATTTCTCCCTCCCATGAATCAAAGCAAAATGCTTGTCACTCATTAACTATCTCCCCCTCCAAGGAAAAAGTGAGTTACTTCATGGGCTTGTTCCTTGGATCTTTCTTAGCTTTTGAGAAGGAAGCAGCTTTCCCACTAACAGAGAAATGGAGTTTTGTTGCAGCTATGTTAAGCTCCCATACCACAGGGATCACAGACCCACTGTTCCTTTTACCTTGGAGAAGAGGACTGATTATCATGAATCAAGGATGTTTTATACCTCCTACTGAACTATGGTGCTTCCAACAGATGCCAGTAGTAGCAGCTGTGACAGTGAGAGGCACTGACTAATAATTAGCTAAGTCCTAAAGCCAGCTTGTACAGCTTGCCCCAATCTCAGCTTTTACTGACTACAGAATTCTCCATCTCCACAAGTCATTTCCCACAGGCTACTCGTTAATTCATTCCTGAATTTTGTGACTGAGACAAAAGCCTTCTCTAACTCCTAAGCCCTCCTAAAGCTCTGTCCAACTCCCAGGCTGCAGGCTTTTCAACACCTATGTTTTGGGAATGCTGATTGCCACTACCCCATCAAGATCCCCTCTCAGAAGCTGCATTCAGGAGCCAGGCTGGTCTAACTGCACATTCAGCCAGAAGACAGAAAGATGCAGCCACTCTTTCCACAACCTCTTATCTCAGTTGCCAACTCATCTCATTAGTGAAGACAACAGTGCTTTAACCTTTGTGAGACAACAGCTGGGACATTTTACCAGGTACATCTTACACCATTATATCAACATGCTGGAAAACAAAAAGTCACTGTGAAAGTATTCCAGCAAGAACAGAAAGAAACATGCTTTTCTTTTCTTGTTCTCCTTCAGCAAAAGCTCATGAGTAATCAAGCAACTTTGCATTCAAATACTCTCAATCACCTTCCACGAAGGATCTGGGGATGACTATCTTTCTGAGTGAAGAGGAGCAAAGCAGGACCAAATTTGGGAATCCTCAAATCACTGTGACATATATATGAGGCAGTGGTTTATCTATTATCACAACCCTACCTTCGGGTTCCTAGCTGTGATCTCAGACAGGATGGCACTGACTAATGTGTTCAGTTTGCCTTGGAGTATCATACTCAGCATAGCACATAAAGCCCTTTATTTAAACCCATAAAATCTCTCCAGGAACGCAGCAGGCACTGGTTATTGCCCAGTGTTTTTCAATACAGCACTGAGGAACAGAACTGCTGAGCCCAATCAGCTGTTTCTGTATCAAGTTATGATCTGTACCACAGAATATCATGCTGCTTCACATTTACCTTAAAACAGGGGTGAACACTGAATTGTCACATGGCAGAAAGGCACACAGGGACTGCAGGTAGTGCAAAGCCACTACACAGGGACTGACATTGCCTGAATAGTTTGTCCCCTTAATGTCTCAACTGAAAGAGTTTAAAAGCACTGAGGAGGTACAGTGATATGAGAAAAATACTTTATCTCTTTCATATTCTCATTGGAAATTCTGCCCAAGCCTTTTTATTTCTCCCTTAGTGATGTTTGAATTGACAAAGCCACAACCATTTGGTAAAGCTGCCTGCTAGTACCTGTCTACTGTCACATTCACATTTAAAACTATTATTGTATATTCAGATTCTGCCTTCTGCTACTGCTGCTTTTATGACATTTTGCTAGCACTCCTAATGTTTCCATCCTCTTGAGAAGGTTACTGCTGACTCACTGAGCCACAGAAATAACAAACACATTACATTATGTCAGAAGAACACTGACATAATTATTTTGCTGGAATTCATACAAAATAATGTGCATGAAGAAGTTCCGTGAGTATACATTCAGTCTTCTTCCAAGCACGAGGTCTCAAAGAACTGAATCTCTCCAGAGCATTTCACAGAGCAAGACAGTAAACAATACATATACTGGGCATGTTCTGCAAAAATATTTAAAGAAATGGCACTAGAAAAACAGTGCTGTGAAAATATTATCCATTATTTAAGCAATGGAGGCAGGGGGAAGCCATAATGGTGAGAGAGGTCAGAGAAATTTCCAGCTGCCAGGTGAAAATAGGGAAACATGGGGATCTGGGATGACTCTTCCAGACCACACAAGTCTGACAATAAAACCCCAGCCTGGTGGTAACTGAAGACATCAGGAAGTTCATGAGAGGTAGCAGATTTCCAGTGTGAAAAAACTAACTGTATGTTTGAAACACCATTAAGAAAGGTAAATCTGAAGCTGGTGCCTGAATTCACCACAAACAGATGGTTCCATGTCCTGGTTGAACTATGGCCTACTGGAAGTACTGTGAGATAACCTCATCTTATGCTTTTTCAAGCCTTGGAAGATGGCCTATGGAACAGAGCTTTGTTTTAGATCCATCAGGCTCTATTAAACAAGGACAATTTAATCCTTCCTCTGCAGGAAAACTGAAAGATGCTACTATCAAATAGTTGAAAGAGATATCTTTTTATGGAAATAGAAATGAGGAAGGTTTATGAATTTGTTAGATGTCAGCAAAAATCAACTAGCAACTCAATTTTCATCTCTTTTCAGCCTACCATGAAGCAGTCTCTCTGCAAAAGAAAGCAAGAGACATCTATTTCTCATTCTTGCTAGATTTTGGCTTGTTGGGCCATATGAAATATGAGCTCTGCCTGACCCCTTCTAACACAGTGTTAGTAAAACAAAAACATTTGAGTAGGGGAGGGAAAGAAAACCCAACCCATGCAGCTATTTTACTTTAAAGGACACGACGGTTTAGTGTAAACAAAGGGGGAATAAACTACAGGGATATATGCACAGTAAGAGTCAATTGGAAACAGCTGTTGGCAGATACTGTGGCAACCTGAAATCTGCAGCTCTGGGTTGCACAAACTCCTTTTGTTTGTCACCAGTTTTAAATCCCCTCTCACTGCATGTGAGTGCATGCCCTCATGCACGTGTGTGAGGTGTGCTGCAGGACGGGAAGTGCATGGCAGCAAGCTGGGATGATTGGGCTGGGAGTGTCTCTCCTTCAGGCTCTAACCTCAAGGAGGAACACGTGGGCTAATGAAAAAACCTGCAAAAGGGTTATAAAGCCCTTTCAATTATTGTCTGCAGCCATTCCTCCCAACTCCTGTCTTTAAAGGTGCTATTTTAGTTCCCAAAGAGTTTTGTTTTTCTGGTTGCATTTAAAAGGGAAGTTTGGGGAGGAGTACCAATCCTGGGACAACCTGTAGGATATTTCTGATATTCTGGGTGTAACACTATCTGTTACAAACATTAAATTATCTAAGCCAGTGAAATACCCCTGGCAGTTGTGTTTCCAATACCACAGCCGCAAAGTTAACAGGGCACAGTGCAAACTTGTAGGCTCCACAGGGACACCTCAGTCTCCAAATGTCTATCATCAATGTTAGACCTGCTAATAATAAGAGCAGGATATTTCCTGATGGAGAAGCTGACAGTCACAAAACACAGCTTTTCACCTCTGGTTTGAGTCCAGATCAGCAGTTCAAGGTGCACTAATTCCATGGCACACCTGGAGTGGGCACATGCCACGTATCTTGAAGCGTGAGGTTCATGCTTCCGTGGCCCTGCTGCTGGAGGCAGCAAAAAGAAAGACAAAGCACAGAAACTGTCCTTGCTCTCTTGCTGTATAGAGAGGACTCTTCTCAGGTGATATTGCCCAGACTTGCACAGCAGAGGAAGTGAATGTTGAAAAACATGCATTGCTGCTATTCACACTGCTTTTGTTTCAGAGACAGAAGACTTCTATAAATAAATATCTAGTGCCATACCAAGTCATGTACCACCTTCTTGGATCCTCCTCAGCCCAGCCAACTGAACACATGATGTTACCACTTCTAGGAAATGTTCCACCTGCTTACAGAGTTAATCTGAACCCCAGATGCAATTTAGTAGGTCCAGCAAACAGCATGAAAATCCTGTTACCCTTATGCCTCCCCATTCCTCTGCCCCAGCCTCAGTCAGCTGCCAATACCAGCAAAGACATGTGTTGGCAAGTGCTGCAGAAAGAGAAATGTAAGCCTTCCCTCACTGAAGGTTTGGATGGTGGGGGTCCTGCTGACATGCAGGCTAATGCCACATAAGTAGCATAATGAGAGCCTCTGTGGGTTTCACTAAGCAAGGGAAAGAAATCATTGCAGTCCTGGTGGTCTGGCTGCAGCCTTGCTTTAACTGTTAGCTTGCTAGAGCAGACAAGCATCATATTTATGTGAACCCATATTTTCTGTTGCCCAATGAAACAGTTTCCCTGCTCAGTGCTGCCACAGCTTTGCCAGGTTCTGTTTCCAGCCTTCCTGTCCCTCCTCTGGTAGGAAAGGCAACTTTCTCAGTTTGATCAGTGTCTGCACAAATCTGATAGTGACAGACCTCCAACTCAGTACTCATGTTGGTAGAAAGACATGTAAAAATGTAGAGGGCCCTGATGTCACTGCATTTGAATGCATTAGTCATTGCAGGAATACACAAAGGCAACTCTTGGCTTCAAAAGCCCAGTTTACAAATAGAAGACTTAATTCTTCACAGAATTTTCTGAGTTGGGAGGGACCCACAAGGGTCACTGAGTCCAACTCTTCAGTAAATGGCCCATACAGGGATTTAAACCACAACCTTGATGTTATTAGCACCATGCTCTAACCAGCTGCACTCATCACAGGGTTTGGAATATGAATGCCTGTGTTTACCACTGTTCTCACCACAAGCCAAAAACTAACATCACACTCAGCTCTGCTGTATTCCAGGGAGATGGTCAGAGCCATATTTAGAAAGAAACACACAGAACAGAGACAAATGACAGACACAGAACATGGGGGACACATCACTTAGAATGAAGTGCAAAAGAGCTGCTTTCATCCACCAGTGAGCAGTGATCACTTTCTGGTGATGAGTCTCCAGATACAAGCTGGTGTCCACCTGGTTGACACACAAAATGTGTGTGTGTATATTTTTATTAAGTGAAGTAATATGTATGAAAGACGTGCTTTTATGACACCATAAGAGAGGTTTATCTGAGGCTCTGCAGGTATTAAATGGCAGGTCAAATTGGGAAAAGAAACACATCCATTTGTTTAATTTCATCCCCTCTTGCCTCTGCATTGATCATGGCACACCCTGTGAGCTAAGGCTTAGCACACTTACTTGGACAGGAGAATGACACAATTCTGGGCCCTCCGGCCATCAATCACAGAGAGCTCTTTCACCTTTCGTGTGGAGAGGTAAAGGTCTTCTGTTGAGCCCATCTCTTTCTGCATGTATTGCAAAAGGGAGGGAAAACAATCAGTATTATGTTTCTCACCCAAGACTGATAGACTTAGCTCAGTGTAATGAACAAACCCATCCCAACCTGGAAAAATCCACCCACACAATAAGAAAAGGAGAAAAAGGCAGAAAGCATGTAGGTAGATCCTGTGTTACTAGGCAAACAGAATCATTCATTAACACCTATAAGCTCATCTTTGATCCCAAATACTGGACCTGATTCTGACCTACTGCACTCACTCTAACAACAATTATGTTATGTTAATGTGAAAAATGGGCATGATAGGAGAATCAGGCACATTGTGTTGAAGCCCACTGGTGTCATGGCATATCCTTCAAGCAGATGCCTCCTCCAGGGGCTACACAGGATTACTGAAAGGCTGCAGCACAAGCAATAAGCCCCCTTCTATTATGTCTCATGGCTGCCATTGGACCTGACCAATCCATATTATATGAGAGATGCAAACAGTAGGGTGCAATGGCATCTTACTAAATATATCTTACTAAATGGTAAAAGTCTACATCTTCTGTTTCAAAACTAATTAATATATTTAATTGTACAGAAATCACCCTTTTCCAAAGTTGTCTGTATACCTCCATTGCCATATTTATCACCTGAAAAAAACCCTAGAAAATCCAGTCCAGAACATTTGTCACAGCATACAGAGATAAAATATTTGCAAACTCAGTCTGACCATCCAGCTTTTATTTTCCCAGCTAACTGCTGAAGGAACAATTTAAAAATGCCTTTTCATGATATCCATATTTTCAGGCCTTGAGATTTTGAGATTTATCAGTATAATACAGCTTTGAATGCATCCATCAAATAATCAACATGACTTCTTTTATAGCATATAACAGCAAGCATGCTGAGTGGGATCAGAAGGTCCATCTACCCCAGTATCCTGTCCCTGGGAGTGGCCAATAGCAGCTATCCAGGGAAACATGTTAGATCATGGCAAGCACAGAATGGGTGCTTCCCAGAATTATCTCTCAGGACTCAAGGTTCTGCAACTCAAGGCTTATTTACATGAGTGTGACTAATTTCGAAAAAGATTCTGGCACCCTAGTATTTGAGAGTTCAATGTAAATCACAGGTTCATACTGGTAGTTGTCATTTCAGTTATTGTTACAGTCAGCTACCACAAATTTGTGTTGCTCCTGGATATACAAAGGACTCATGCAGCCATGTCCAAAAGGGCTGCACTGAGCCACCACCAATAGAAAGTGGCATTTTTAAGCAGGTACAATGCACTGGCTGAAGACATGCATTCAGTTAAGTTCTGCTAGATGTGCCCAAAGCATCTAGCTTGGCAAAAAGAAAATTGCAATGTTACTCAATATATCAAATAGTGTTTCCAAAAAAGGCAAAATTGGCATTGGGTAAGTTTATTATTTCTGAGATAATAACTAACAACATCAAAAAGAGGAGTGCCCCCAGTATAACCGGGCATGTAGAGATTTTGAAGTATTCCTCAGTTTTCTCAGTTTGTGGGGAAGAAGACAGGGGAATATGGAGATGGGCAGCTGTTGAAGGGAATAAAGCTACTTGCTGGTCTGTGCTCTTGGTTTAAAGCTTAACTGTTCCTCACTAGCTAATATTTGCAGACAAGGACACCTGGATAGTGACAACCAGCACCCATCCCAAGGGAAATAAAAGTTTCAGCCTTTGGCTATGTATGTGAGGTGGGGGTTTAGCCAGCTTTCCTTAAAGCCATCCAGCAGGAATTGATGTAATTGTCTCCATGCCATTTCCAATTCCCCAGCCCACAGGGTTCAACACAGATGAATAACTTGAACTACTCAGACATGGCCCACTCCTTGGCCATAAGGGTAGACTCATCTAAAAATATATCCTCTTCAACTCATATTGAGGAGAGAGGTATTTATAGCTACTTGGAGTTCTGTGTAAGCAAAAGCAGATGAAGTCTCAGGTTTTACCAAAGCCAGATTCCAAGCTTAGCTGAAGGAAAACAGATTGCATATGGACTATCCACACTTTCTCAGGCACAGAAAAAGAGAAGCAAGGGGGCAGTGGTGACTAGCTTTTGTGAGATAGCCCAGGCCCTGAAAGCAAGAATAGCTGGAGTTGGTGTCAACAGACAGACACACTAAATTTTATGCCATCATTCTTTACCAGCTTCTCATCTGAGATAACACTACATTATGTGCTTCAAAGATCTGATATTTTAGTTGCAAATTCAAAGCTGAACTAAAAATTCAGTGCTGAAATGACTATACATGTGGAATGTGTTCATCACACTGGTGTCTTGCTTGAAATACAACTTGGTTTTGGTTACCTGAAGACTCATACCACGGCAGCACCCTGGCTTCTGGCAATCATCAATACTTCAGAGAACTACATCTACTGTATTGACTTGCTCCAGTATGCTGCCATCTTAGCCTCCCCCATGTGGCAAAAGTCCTGACCAGGCTTTCCAAATACAGTTCCCTGAGCACTCATGGTGAGAACTACTTTCTGCTGAAGCCACCAGAGACACTTATGATCACATCCACACAACCCTCTCCTGATGGCATCACTCTTACCAAAATTGTTGCCAAGAATTTTGCTTAGGATGATAAATTTATTGAGAGGTAGCCAGTTTAAACATATGTGCATAATCCAGTATCTCTACCTGAATGCTATTTTAATCTTTTGCTGAACTTTCTGAGGGTTTCAGCTGCCCATTGGAACTCTTCTGCTCCTCAGATGGCCCAACCCTTCTGCCAAAGTACCCAGTTCTATGCAAAGAAATATTTCCTTTATCAAAAAGTCTTTGGAGAGTAAATGCACTTGAAGACTTCAGTACTGTCCAAAGCAGACAGAAGACAGATGGGAACAGAGGGACCAAAGGCTCCCTGAGAGACCCTTTTGTTCTCTAGAGAGACTATTACTTTGGTTAAGGAAGAGTTCACACAGATATTTCTCCTATGTCCCTGGTCTTTTTTTCCTCAGGATCATAAAAAAGGGACTACAAACCCCAGCAGTGAGATATAAGCAAGTGAAAGAACAAGAACTTCCTATCACAGAGATAATAGAGCTAAAAGAATTCTTTGTACCACCTTGCCCATCAAGAAAGCAGAGTGCAAGGGCATATGAAAGAGTAGGATGAGCTGTGACCCCCTAAAGGCATGGTCCAGGACTTCACCCTGACACACATGGCAAGAGGATCAGGAAGCAGACAATGATACTCACCTGCTTACAGGAGGAGGGGTTAGTTAGCAGGTCCTATGCAGGCAGCAGTCGCAAATAACGAAGAAGGAAACATGCCAAAAATTAGCACAGAGAAAGAGACCAAGTTTAACAAGGCAGGTGAATTTAGACACACACTGTTTTCTAAGAGCATAAAATGCTTAGCAAGTAATACTGGCCCAGATAGTTCAAAGGTATTTCAGCATTTTTTTTTTAAATATTTTAAATCAACAGATGTCAGGGAACTAAGAGTCCTAGGTCTTTTCTGAAAATAATAAATTTGGTCTCCAAAGCATAAATCTCTTAGGTCTTTAAATATTAACTGGGATAATGCTTAAATACCTTTACAAATCCAGTCCAGAGCCTTCCTGAAAGAACTGCCAAGGTTACAACTGCAGGGTCAGTTCTCCTCTCCTGATGCACGGCAGAGTTTGTGGGTATTAACAAGTACAACAAGCAACAACTTGTTTCAATGGCACCTTATACCCTTTAACAACTTGTAGCCAAGTATTTTGAAAGCACTCAGTAACCACCACAGAGGCCTTACAGCATTTCTGGAAGACAGACTCCAACTATTTCATGACATACTCAGTGCTCCAGGAAAACACCAGCTATACTGAATCAAAAGGTCAGTATTACACAGTAAGATTAGAGCAAGGTCAAAAGACAAGTGTAAGAATACTTGGTCCAGCATTCTGTACATCAGTCAATTTTGCTTTCCCTCCTAGCCACCAAAAAGGACACACTGGGCTTGAGAGAGGAGAAGAGACCCTCTTGTCATTAACAAAATTAGGAAAATAGAAAAATTGTTTAAAGTAAATGAAACTGGAAAAAACATGAAGATCATGTTAATAACAGCAAAGAAAGAAATGCCTTTATCTCTACTCATTCAACATTTCAGATGCAAAAGAACAGGGCTTTGCATTGACATTTTTCTTTACAGACATTTGGATGAAGTTTAAAAGTCACAAACCCAGAGTAACCACATACTTGGTCAGAGCAGAATATTTCCAAAAGTAAAAGTGGAGAGAAGACTAAGTGTGAACTGAAAAAATTCTCATAAATTTTTAACTCAAAAGCAATTTTGGTTGCCTGGTCTTAAAAAAACAAAACAAAAGAAAATTGATGAGGACTTGTAGATTGGAATCAACACTGGAGCAAGTATGGATGAAAAAGTATTAAATCAAGTAATAACAACAAAATATTTAAGGAGGAAAAAAACCAAAACAATGTAAAACCCTCAACAAAAATGGGAAGGGCAGCAAGATGTCTAACTGCACAAAAATACAAGTAGCTTACATAAGTGTTACTCTAGTGTCTGGAGCCACTGTCATAAAGTGTGTTTAATGGGGACAGAAGAGTGCTGTTCAGAGACCCACAGAGGCAGGGTAAGGGTCAGGTTAGTTTATGGCTGAGTAACTCAGGCTGCTTTCCAGTGATTGCTAACACAGCCATAAACATTTTGATTCTAACTGAGACCAGGACAGCTTTGGCTTTGGCTTTTGGGGACAACAGGAAGCAAGGCTTTGCAAGGTCATTTCTAGTGAGGAAGCTGCAAATGTTTGCACCTGAAATATTGGAATGGAAGCTCTTGGGACAAAGCCTAAATCCAATCTCATAACAGCACTGAAGTTTTGTGTGTCTTTCTTCCCCTCTGTGAACTAAGATCTTGTTTCAAGGAATGGGATTTACAGAAGAGAGGGACCCACTGAAACAGCAACAGCTATTTCCACAAGCAGAATGAGAAATGAAATCTCATCATGAGTTCTTCACAGCTTATCCATGTGGCTGTGAGCTAGTAAATAAGAAGAGTTATTAATTATGTTTATTGGCTTAGATAGAAAAATAATAGAGGGAAGGGAGAAGATGGAAAATCCAAAGACAAGGGGTTGGATTGTTAATTTTAAGGTACTGAGTCAGATAATGAAGTAGTTATCATCACTGTAAGGAATAATCATAAAGGTTGTTCGTGGTGGTTGGGTCTGTGTCTTTTCCTAAAACTTCAGAGTAATGATCCAGTTCTGCAGCATACAAAACATTGAAAATATTCCAAAACCAAAGGAAAGCTGGGGGAGTTCAAGGAGTGAAAGTACAATCCATCTGCTGCTAAATCTCATTCAGCAGAGATAGACAGATTGAAAGTGAGTTGCTTTCCAAGAAAAAGAGGAGGGAAAAAAGACATTCTAATAAATGGCCACTTTTAAAGTACGCTGTTTGTTCTATAATCTGTAATTCTGACAGTTTCTGTCATCCAGCCAGTTCAGGCAGTTGGCTGTTTAAGAAAAAATAGACAAAATGAAAGACAGCTAATACAGTCACCTCACTCAGTACTCAGGGAACTACAGCCTTCTTTCTCTGGATGAATGGAAGAAACAGAAAGATTGATATGCAAATATAAATGTGAAGTTCCAGAGCTTCTGGAAGTCAGTGGCCACTGACATTAACTACAGCATCACCTGTTGGTAGGTGCTGTATCTGAGAGCTGCCCGCTAATATGAATTATGTCCATATCAGAAGGTTAGATCCCACCCCATTTGTCCATCCCAACTTCTTTTGGTCTTCAGATTTTTTAAACAGTGGCAGAGCATCAGGTGATGCAGCCTGACTGCAGGTGGGCAAGGACTCAGACCCCTGTCATGTGTTCTTTCCTCCTCCAGAAATTCAAGACATAAAAGGTATGGAAGAGTTCACTCCTACCTGGTGCCTCTGATATGCAGAGAACATCTTTTCAAAATCTTCTAGATCCAGCACCTTGAATGCCTTTAAATCATCAATCTCATTCCAGATTGTGCCATGGATTCTCTCCTAAAAAGAAAAGGACATATTTTAACAAGATAGCAAAAGTATTTCGCTAAGAACATCCAATCCTATTTGGATAGATCATTCTCTTCTCCTTGCTGGTCACTATGTACTGCTCCTGTCATTTTAGAGGACACACTGTGTTTCAAGAGTCAAAGGAGAAAAAATAGTGGGTTTGTTTGTTTGTTTGTTTTTGTTTTTAAACATACTATTTTGTATTTTTCATCACAGCAAGCCTCTAATGAAAAGGCACATTCCAAGACCACATCTCAAGTATTATCCATGATCCCACAGCACATTTCCTTTCAAGACTGGCCATCTGTCCAACACAACGACTGTGGTCATGCTGAAAGGAGTGTTACCATCAGGAGGGAAAAGCTCAGGGAAAGCACTGATGCATGACAAACCCCAGACACATCTTCCCTTTTGCAAATTTTTCCAGGTTCTTTTGTAAAGCCTAAAGGGTGTGTGGTTTTCATTCTGTCTGCCTGTGAAAGTAGTTTAAATTTTTATTTTACTTTTAAGCTTTTGAGGCTTTGAAGTCTAATTGTTTCCTATTACATGAACTCGCTTGTCTACATGAGGTCTTTGTCAAGTCAGATAGACACAAACTATACCCAGGTCCCTGAAACAGCATCATTCACAGTAACTGGAAGTGTTCACAACCCTTGTGATGATACATTATCCTGTATGCCAGGAATTCTGGCTGTCTGGCAGATGAGCAGCATGGAGGGAGACAGGCACAGGCTTCTCCCTCTACTTGCTGCCCAATGCCAGAACAAACAGGCTCCTGTAGTACATGAATTAACTAACCAGCAGTCATCCTAAATTAAGTGAAGGTCTTGGGTCTCCTGCTGACATCCTCAGGATAGATATCCTTTCTGGCAGAGGACACAAAGACCAAACTACCTTCTGCTTCCTACTGACTCTTAAGGTGCATGTTGTGTGGGACAAACTTTGGGTGCTCTTCATACCTGACACCATTATTCTCCAGTTCATTCAGCTTATGAAGTGTATAGTTATTGTACTTTATTAAGTGCAAAAATAATGAAAATGCTTATTAAAAGAAAAAAAGAAATGGACAAAAGAAATAGTAAAAAAAGACCTAAGTAAATCCCAGGAGATGAAGAGCCAGCAGAACACTGATGCAGAGAAAGCCAGGAACCACAAGCAATAGCAATGAAACCCCCACACAGGTTCCAGCTCTGAAGTATCTGACTTGTACCAACATAG
This sequence comes from Notiomystis cincta, assembly GCA_013398075.1. Classification (NCBI taxonomy): domain Eukaryota; kingdom Metazoa; phylum Chordata; class Aves; order Passeriformes; family Notiomystidae; genus Notiomystis; species Notiomystis cincta. The sequence goes on along the minus strand of VZRX01022433.1, from coordinate 93,628 downwards.
CAAAGTGTGTTAACACTTCATTATCAGAACTAATTAGGAACAGGCTCTACTTCCCATTCAGAGTCATCAAAAGGAATGAAGGAAATGTGCTAAGCCACAAGGCTCAAGGAGCAAGGGAAAAAACCTGAGGAGGATAAAAATGAGGGGGAAATAAAAGTGTGAAGTGTTCTGGAAGAAATTCCTGGCAGGGCAGACACTGTGGAGGAAAACCAACACCCTTTCTCCAGAGGCAGCCTGTGAGTGCCTGAGGGTAAGGAGGGGTGTCTGCAGTGCTATTTACAGTGAGGGCATGTCCTAGATGGGAGCAGCATCCATCTCTGAGCAGGCTCACCAACATCACTGTATCATCCCTTTGCCACAGCAGGAAGAACACCTGACTGTAACATGGCAAACAAGTCTGGGAGGCTCATCTCAACCAAAGCAATAGGAGACAAAATTAAATGTTCTTTTTATCCTGGCCCTGAACTCTGCTGCCAATCTTAGCCAAAAGCATCCAGGCAGAGTGATCATTCTCATTCAATTTCCAGGCTGGCTTTGTAAACCATGAATTATAAATCCTGAGGGACGTATCTGAACAGCAGAGCAGTTCTCTGAGTGCCTCACTGTTTCAGACTGTCCAATCAAACTCTGGAATGGTAGAATATTTCTTGACAGGAGTCCTTAGAGTCATCACTGGGATGGAGCCCTGAGGATGCCAGAAAGCTGTATGCTGTGTTTGGCAGAGGCTGGATGTGACTCAAGACAGCTACACGAGTCTTGCTCATCTACCTGCAAAATCTTGTCCAGCTGCAGGAATCTCACGGGAGTGAGGTTTCCTCAGTAATGGCAAGAACAGCGAAAATGTCCTACAGAACAGTCTAGTCTGAATGAACTGCAAAGGTGCCAAAACAGGAAGTTCTGAGACTCAGAAAGGGACTGCAGAGAGGATTTATCCCCCCTACTTTCCCAGGAAAACAGCCCAGTGAAAATGATTCTAACTTCCATTCAGATTCCTTTTAAGAGCTAGGTTGAATCTGGTCCTGTACAGGATGGTTTGTATGCTTCTTGTAGCAGAAAGACAAATCCCAAAGCAGCAGCCATTGCAATGGCATGCACAAACAGAACTTTGACAAAAGCAATCCAATTTTAGGGCTAATGCAGTCAAAGAAAAATCAAGGCAGGCAGAGATGTAAACAACCTTAGTTACACATAACACTTGCAATAGGCTTATTCCTTCTATTTCTACTATAAGCTCTGTCCTTGAAAATTTTCATGTTACTGCCAGATAATTTCCTAGACTGAACTCTTGATACACAGTTTACACAGTTATGGATTAACTGGCTGATAGTTCCTTGTCATCAGCCCGAGAAGACAGAGCATTTTAAGAGAAACATACTTGCATAATGTGGTTACTATGATAAATTATTCCCTCAACACCACAAAAATATTTATGGTCCCTAAATAACAATTTAAAAATAAATTCTTTATTCCTTCTTTTATTTTTTTTTTTCTTCTCTGCCCTTAGAAAGAAAAAAAAAAGGAAACTATAAAAAGTAATTTTGCCTGTAATGTTTTTCTCTCCATCTTTATTTATTTATTCAGTCTACAGGTCTTCCAAGATCTGTGATTCCTGTGCTTTGGAAAGTCTTGGCCCACTTGGAAAAGCAAACCCTGTGAACTGTACTTCCAGCATCCTCTAATGAAATGGTGACACACACCAGGTCAGGAAACATCCTATTATGAGAACAAGTATTGACAAGGCATTTGCTCCATCAAGCTGAGTTTTTGGTATGCTGTGTTTAACAATCCACTCTCTGTAGCAGTGGCATCATTCCACCTTTACAGTGAATCCTGGTTTGCTGACAGACCTACCAACACTAGAAAATGACAGGGTTTCACAGCCCTACAAATCATATCCAGCTGTCCTCTGCTACGCCTAAAGGATGATTTTATTTACCCTGATAGATAAATAATGATATTCTGGAAGGCATCAAAGTCCATCATGCCTCAGTAACCTCACAGCATGAGTGAAAACTTACAGCACTTTCATTTGACCTGCAGGTCCAAAGAAACCATGGAAACGATGAGTGTTCTGTGAACACTGGAGAAGGCAAAACCTCTCATTAGTAGGTTAATATTTGTAGAATATTAACCAGAAAAGTGGAAGCAACTTAAAATTTTAATTCAGATTCCATTATGAATGTGAAAGGTGGGATGAACAAAGCATATTTTCCAAACTTTTCTCTTGATATTAGATTAATTCTTCAGGGTAAGAAAAATCCAATTCAAGCAAAAGCTGTATTTTTGGCCTATTTTTTAATCAAGACAACTGTTTTATCTCATTGTAGGCCTAGGCACCACCACAGCTTTTATGAGTAGCTTCACAATGAGATTTTGGAGAACTCTTTCCATTAACTTTGAATATCTAGCAGCAGTCCTTCATCATGTTATGCCATAAACCTCAGGATGCTTTGAGGAAGAAAGTTCCAGAAATCAGAATAATTGATAACATTATAGAAACATTTTTTTAAAATATAGTGTCAAAATGAACATTTTCTGTTTATGTGACTGACTGTTTTGGGGGTTTGATTGTTTTTATGTGTATGTTTTGGGTTTTTTAAAAAATCCCTATCTGGTATGTAGAACAAATACCTTTCTTATGAAACTATTTCAGTCAGCTCTATTTAGGGCTGCCTAAAGAAAGCCTCTGACATCACTGATGAGAGTCATTACCAGGACACTTGATGGGAAGCTGCTTCTCCAGCCATGAAATAACAATCAGACCAATTGAAGGTTGACTTGATTTACTCTGAGAACTTCAAATCAATATGTTTATATTTATTAAATATGTAATTATTAATCCATACTTCCAGTGTTCTTGAAACCAGTCCATTGCTTGGATTAACCATAAATGTTTGGTCCCTTATTGACCTTTGATGTTGTGTAAAACTCAGAGTGAGAGAGCATTGCTGCCCAGAAACAAAGAAAGGAATCTTTCCAGGATATTACAGTGGTTATATTGCAATAACTTTTTCTTAAAAAACAGAGATCCTTGGCACCAGCACTACTGTAGTGCTGTATGAATGGAATTCACAGACAATGCTACAGAGCTGTATGAATGGAGCTGTGGTATGGAAGGGCTTCATCAGAACTCAGCCCATGCAGATATCCAAATGTCTTTGCCACTGATCATTAGCTCACATCAAAGCTAGCAAAAAGTCCTTAATTATCAATGGAAATTAGTGGGCTGTTGGAGTTTCCTTGTTAGAAGCACAGATACTTTCCAGTCAAACCTTTTTTTTGTGGTGCCCATGGGAGCTGTGGACAATCTGTTATTGTCAACTGCTAAGAGCTTGACTATATTTGATATTTCTCCTAACACCCAACAGCTCAGTTCTTTCCTTCCAAAGACAAAATCAGCATTGGAAAAAAAAAGGTGTCATATGAATTGCCCTGGAGAACAGCCTTGATTCCACTACTGAGAAAGTGTATTGCAGACAAATCCCTTTCAGCTGGCCCTGTCCACACTCCTTTTGGCCTCTGCTGGCTTTCCCTCACTCCCTGGAGACAGGCTGCATGGACAGAGAGGAGTTTGCTCTCATGTGGGCTGCCTCATTCCTGGCATCATCTTCATACTTACCTGAAAAACCTGCTGGGAGTGACCCTGTACCAATTGTTTACAGAAGAGTGGTCTAAATGCTATGCAGAGGTAGTGAAGAACTGAATATTTGACCTACTTGCAGCCCTAACTTTATGTACAGCTGTTTCCAGCACTGTGCTCCCTCACCTTGCTGTGGTTCATGTATTGCTCCTCAAAATGTTTTTTTTTTTGGCGGGGGAAAAGTTGTATTCTCATGAACTGGAAGTTAAACCCTACCACAAACCACAAAAATCCTATGCACACTTCCAAGCCTCAGTTTCCTACATCTAAAAACTTGAGATGTGCTGCTCCCAGACAGTGTGCTTGTTGAGTCCTCATTCATTCAAGTCTGGCTACTCTGACAGCTCAGTTCAGGAGAGCACCACAGAAGTGCAGCAGAGGTAACAAAAGGCATGGCAAGTCCCATCCAACCTACTCATGACTTTGTGCCCAGAGGATTCATATCCAAGCCCTTTGATAGAAAGATACCGAAGCAGGAAATCTAGGACAACTGAGGAAGATGACCAAAACCTATCTGCTTCTCCAGAAGTCCATGACATTAAATAATTCCATAACACAGTGCAACCCAAGCAACAATGTGAGCCACCTGTATGGACACCTCAACCTCTACCATTTGCAGACTGTACCAGGTTAAAATACTGATACTGGCAGACACCCCAAAATGAAGGCCCCACCCTCCTATTCCCCTTTTCCAACTATTTTGCCTTCCTCAAAATAGTGTCTTTTAGCCATCTCACCACCCAGGTCTTCAATTTTATTAGCACAGCTGCCTTCACTCTTATCCAGAGGGCAGGATAAGCCTACAGTTACTGTACACTAAACAGAAACACCTGTGACTCTCTCCTTTTCATATAAATTCATATATATACATATATTAGTTATTATTTCTTTTCTTCAGAGCACTAAGTCCCATGTTCTGCAAAGGAAAATAAATCCTCGTCCTTACATTCTCTCCCACACCCCCCACGTGGCCTTGACAGACAAGCACAGACGGTGCAGCAAATATTTCACTTCACTTTATTTTAAAGAAAAGGGGAGAGGGGGAGAGAGAATTCTTGTGGCATTCCAGAGGTCCCTGGACACTCATTCCAAATGCCAGAGTTGGGCCCTGGGTGAGTTTCAGTCTAAAAGAGAACCTGGGTTTCTAGGCAGCAATCCAAACTCAACACAGACACTTTTTTTCTTTCTATATCAGTTAAAAAAAATTAAGACCTAAAGAGAAGAGGAGGGAAAGAAGAAGGGAAAAAGAGAAGGAAGAGAGAGAAGTGAAGAGGAAAGAGATGCAACCAAGGTAGAAGAAAATGAGTGCAACAGGAAGAATCCAAGTCCCCTGGGTTTTTTTTGCCAGTCCCAAGTTTTATCACCAATAGACAGAGTTCTAACCATTCAAGGAGAAAGGCAGCTTCCCTCATGGCCATGAACAGTGAGGAGAATCAGGATACCTTTCTCTCCTTGCTGATGGCTCCTGCCAGAGTAGAGGTGGATGGTTTTCCAGATGGCTCTCACCATGTTTTGCCCTCACTGTCCCTGGTCATCCTTCTCCCTGGTGCACAAGTGAGGGCAGTTCTGGCACACCAGTCCCAGAGGTGTCCAGCTCTGACTTGTGTGTTCAGCCCCACTACAGCTTTGCTTAACCAGATTATTTGCATGCCCAGACCCATGCAGATCAATCCATCCAGCACCTTGATGTCACAGGGGATGTACTGCCCTGCCGGAGAACTGGAGAGTCTCCCTCAAGACAATTAATGACTCCTACTGACCACAGCTCACAGAAAGCCACCTCCTTCTATCACTTTGCATTTCATGGCATTAATCAACACTGAGGTATACTCAGAAAGTAAATTAGTTGAGTAATGCAGCTTCTTACCTCGCTTAGCTTAGCCCAGTTGAAGGATTTCAGTGGATGTGAAGGCTGTGGGATAGACTTCTTCTTCAGACTGGGGCCACTGGTGCTGAAGGCGGTTGTTGAAGGGGGTGGTGCCCCCATGCTGAAGAAAGGTGGTGCTCCTGGTGGAGGAGGAGGTCCTCCTGGAGGGGGTGGTGGAGCAGGAGGAGGGGGGCAGCTCGAGAAAGGCAGAGGAGGTGGTAGTGGTGGCAAATTCTCAGACATGTGAGAAGAGGACAAAGCTAACGGGCCACCTGGAGGAGGGGGTGGTGGGGGTGGGAAGGAAATGCTGCCCCCTTGCTGGAAAATAAAAGACACAGAGAAAAAGAAAGCAAACAGTTTAAAAGGCACAATAACTCCATGTTGCCAGCTGATGTGATTTTATTACGACTCTCAAAATATTTGATGTTTTCTTTAAAGCCTCCTGCACTCAAAGCCATGCAATAAAGGGAGGAATCTCAGCTTTCATTTAAGAGAAAGTTTCAAGCCCTTGGAGTTGTGGAGAAGAGCTTGAAAAAAGGAACCATAAATGGCTCAGAAAAACAGAAAGCCAGTAAAAGAAGCCAAAATGTATTATTTTCTCCTTATGTATTAAAAAAGAGAAAAGTTCAATCTTATGAACTTTTGAACTCCTGGGTTTAAAAGCTAAGGGTTGAAACACTGACTGAATACCTGTCATTAGGCCTCACTAATGCAAGGGAGAGGGGAGGAGGGAATGAATCTGCTTTCTGCAGTGTCTAACTTCTCAGAGCTGTGTTCTGGTGAGTTCTGGCTTGGACACACTGCTGGAATAGAAGGAGCACCAAACTGGGAGCATCTGCAAATGTCACTTTTGCAGAATTCCAAGGCAGTTCAGATGCTCTTGCAGCATGATAGGAATCCTGTTTCTTATATATTTTTGTATCAGGGAGTTTTCTCTCTATTCTTGGTTGAAATAACAACCAAGGCCACCCCACTCCACAGTGAAAATTATAGCTGGAGGAGGATACGTGTGCCTGCAGCTCCTGCAGGGAAGGCAGCTCAGGAGAAGGAATGGAGCAGCCCATGCATTAACCAGTCTATACCAACAGCTCAGGGATTTTGGCCTCAGCTAAAAGCTGAGCAGCTTCTAAGTACTCCCTGTTATGACTACAGATGTGCTTCATGCATAAAATGCTTTTGCTCATCATTCACTAGTTAGCAGCCTTTAAACAAGGATGGGGAAGGCTCCCAGGCTCATACCGAGAACTCATTAAGTTGAGCCACCAGATCATTCATCTGGTCTCGGGTCTGGCGCAGCTCCAAGGATTCCTTCTGCAGCTTGTCCTTCATTTTGTTCAGTGTCTTCATCATTTCATCCTTCTCCTGGGTCTTTGTTTCACATTCCCGCTCCTTCTTCTCTAGCCTGCTCATCAGCTCAGCATGGTCTAGGGGGAACATGCAAGTGGGACTGATGAAATAAAGCCCATGAACAGTCCCTGAGGAGATGTAGGTTATGCTGAAATAAAGCTGACAATTCTGTCAGCTCGAGCAGGGATGTATAATGAGAGCAAGGAAAAGAAAATAGAGTCTGGATGTCTTGACAATGACCTTCAGTGATCAAGACAGCAATGTCCAAGTTTCAGTTAGAGCGTAAAATCACTTCATGTGAGGACTGAGGGAACCCCCATCCTGTGAAACACATAAACTGTTCACCAAGACACAAAATGTATGCAAGAGGAAAAGCTGTGCCCAGCTCTGCTGCTTGCTGCTCTCTGAATGAACTGGGATCAGTCCATTTCTGCCTACCCAAGCACTCACCTTTCCGGAACTTCTCTGCCTGATCCCTCCACTGCTTGACTTCATTTTCATTCACCAGCCTGAAAAATGAAATGAGATCATTTAAACTGTTCCTGAGCTACACAGGTTGAAAGGCAAGTGGCCATTATGCGTAGTAATCAGCAAAAGGCAACCTGGTGAGTGTAGAAGTTTATGCAGGATCACACCAGTGGTCCTTCTGGGTCCAGATTCTGCTCCCTAGCCTACAGCTAATATAAATATAATGCCATTTTACTCAATGTCATAAAAAAGGATGAAGGAATGGCTGGGGAAGAAACTCCTGATACATTCTTGTCTTCAGGTAATGCCCTTGCAGTGCCAAGTCTACTTATTTTGAAAGAGAGAAGTCATCACTAAAATAATCACAGCTGCTATGGGTTAAAAATTACCCCATCCTTAATATAAGACCAGATTGCCATCGTTTTTCCTACTTTCTGTGGTTCCATTTTTTCTTTCTTACAAGGAGGAAAAACACTTCTCTGTTGGGTAATATATCAGTAACCAGGCAATTCTCGTATCTCATACCAGCACGGCTATTTCCCATTACTGACAGAAAATATGCTGGGGATTGATTAGATATGTAGAATGAGGAGTAGCTGTGAAAGTAGAAAGGGAAGATCAGGCATGGAAGCCACAATGAAGTCTAGTATCTAACATTATTGTATTTTTCCATGACAAGAAATCAGCTTCGATTTTGGCTCACACCTGTAACAAGAGAAACTGTAAAATTTTTAGTACAGGAGAATTTGGTTCCATATAGAACTTATGTTCTATAAATGTTCTTTTCAGTGGATAATTCAGAGGGTAATGGGCCGTGAATTACCTGCAGAGGCAGTTGGATGAAATGAAGAATCCAAAAGTTTGGCTAAAAAAGGACTGAGAACAGGGAAGTTGAGATGAGAGCCAGCTCATGTAGCTAGACTTCTCAAATGATGCATCCTATGGGAAAAAATAATGGTAATGCCCTCAACCAAGTCTGTGGGTGAGAGCAAACAGACATTTTATGAAGAGGTAAGAGGTTTTGTGTGCCAAGTGGGGACTGCTTTCCCCTATTTGCTCTCTAAACCATGTGCTCATTAGTGAGGAATGGGATCTATGTAGAGACGATGACATTACTTTTATCTTTTTAGTATCAAGGAAAGTTTTCATGAGCATCCTGAATGAAAAAAAGGCACAGGAGGAAGGCTTGTTATAAAATTTTTGCAGTTTTTCTGCTCTTCTAACCAGATTAACATTTACCAGAAGTCAAAGGTAAGGACTTTGCTAGAAAATACTGCCAAGCTAAGATGTCATTAGAAGGAAACTACTTAGATGACTTAACTACTTAACAAGACAATGAGAAGCTGAAATTTGAAATAAGAAAGTCCTCACATATAATATTTTATTTCTAAAGCACCTGCATACTGATCATATCCTTATACCTGCATAACAGAAATAAACAATAATAATGCATCTTACATTTTAATGATATTTTTGACATTGAAGTTTTCCAATGGAGCTATATCTGGATCATCTCCTCGTTCATCCTGAAGAACAATTTGTTGTAGTATTCTGTCCAACAGCTGCCACTGCTGGAAGTTTCCTCCATTCCTCTTATCTGTATTGAAAAAAGACCAACCCATGAGATTTTCCAATTCCATGCCAAAGTGCACAGATCTGCCAGCAAACTGGCATTCTTTCCTTCCCACCTTTCATCTCAGTCCTGTGTGCAATGAATTACAGAACACAAGGACTAACCCTGAGCAGTTCCTAGCAGATTATTTACAAACACCTGGCACACTGGAACAGCACATACCAGGCACGGGCAACTTTGTGCCTGATTGGCACATTCAGGCTATGCAACCCTTTTGACAGGTTAGCTATAACTTGCACCTCAAATGTCTATAAAAAGGACTCCTTTGTGACAACAAATACTCAGTGCTTTCTGGGGCTTGATGTTGAGGTCATGTTCTATCTGCACACTTGGTTATCTGCAGGTCAGTGAAACTCAACTGGCATCAAAAATTCATACAAACATGACCAGAAAGTGTGGAGATAAAGAACAGAAATTGAAGCAAAGGGACTGATCCCATGGATCCCTATCAAAACAGAAGAGCCAGAGCAACATAAAGTTCATCTCAGTTCTCTAAGTTACATAACCTAGATCTTTAGGTTCTTTAAAACCATTCCAATAAAATCCTGGCCTGGCCTAGCAGGATTTAGTTCTTCTGCCACCAAAAATCCCAGTCAATATGTAAAGCCCAAGCACTGTTCTAAGGAGTAATATCAAAGAGGCCACTGAGACAAAGTATTGCTAGAATTTGTGCATGGCAGTACTTGAATCTAGTGAGAGCCTGAGATCCTATCATATGACTTTCTGAGAAGCACATCACAGTACATGTCCCTCATGTTCCCTTCTCTGTTTGACTGCTCAAATATGGATGAAAGTAATGGAAGACCAGCACCTCACACCTCATAGGATCAAGGCAGGCAGTTCTTTGTGATCTTGCTGTTACACTCTGGATGCATAACTGAATTATTTGACTACGGTTAACAAGAAGATTCTTATCACTTCCTCCGGAAACAAATTCCAATATTATTTTTCACTTTGAGTTTAGGAACTCTCCACTGATGCATTGCCATGAGATAGAAGCCTGAAGACTTACTGTGGAATTTCCCAGTGGCAGAACAGCTTTCAGTACTGTATTGTTTCACCAGAAAAAAATCCTCAGTGTCGCTTTTTAGTATTCAAAATGCTATCTATTTCTGGGAATTCCCCGATCTACAGCACAAGGACTCTTTTTTAAAACCTCTAATTTAAAATCATTAAAAGCTCTGTCAGTGACTAACTGGAATGTCTCAGCTCCTCAATTTTATTTACAAGTGCAGAGAGGTCAAACTGCTGCCCTAAGCATTGTGATAAGAAGTTTGCTGGGTGGAGTCCGTGTAAGACACCAAGTTCATCAGCCACAGACAAGTTTTGAATGGGAGACAAGGCCAGTGTGTGCCCTGGTATCTGTGAACTTGTACCTACACCAAAGCTTCAACCAGTTCTCCAATACCCCTTGCTCTGGAAATCTGTAAATGTACTCACATGGCATCTGCAAGCAGTGCTGGAGGATGGATAACAAATAGGGATAGGCATCTGTATGCTTCAATCTCTTCTTGATCAACTCAAACATCTGAGAGGCACTTTTTGTATCAATGTGGATCTGAAGTGAGAGGAGAGAAAACCATCCACAGTGAAAGCCTGATTAACTGTGAAAGATCCAATCAACACAAAGGCAGGCAAATTTCCAGCAACTGCACTTCTGCAAAGTCTCCTGCCATGTTCAGCTGCAGGTTCCAGTAACAGGACACAAGTCTTTGACACCACCATTGTCATCCCTACCCAGTATGGAGAAGATCCCCAAGTAAAGGGCTAGAAAGGTGGGAGGCATGCAAAGCAACCAAGAGCTATTCTGGAGCAAGGAAAACATTTGGGTCCGAGAAACTGGTGGCACAAATAGTAGAAGCTAAGCAAAAAAGGGACAGTTGTTCTGCATCAGTGAGCAGCAAGAACTGTTCATGAAGAAAGAGGAGACAACCATTCAGGACCCTACAGCTTTTTATTGATGCCAGAGGTTGTCTTTGGTTTATGTTTGTCTTTAAAATCTAAAAATGTGATCCTCTCCACAGGCTCTGAGGCAAGAATCTTCAGCAGAATTTCATGTAATCTTGGGAAGAGTATCAGAAAATAGCCCAAACATCACCCATAGTCCTTTAAAGGGGATCTCTGAAACTAGAAGGCATCCAGATCATCAGGACAGAGAACCTGAGAGCAGGGCTGAGAACCTCCTTCACTCCTGAACATTCAGGCAAACAAAAGAAAGATATTTTTATCAAAGATACCCATCAGAAGTCCTTTGTGTGATCACTGTTTTCATTGACACACACACCAAAAACCTCCTGCTTGCTAAATGAGAAACAGTGAAAACAAGAGCATCAGCCACTCTCAGCATCAAAGTCAAACATTTGTTTTAGGGAGCACAAAGGCATCAAACATCCCAAGTGGATGGAAGTTCAGTTTTGCCAAGTTCAGGTACTCCAGAGAAAAACTCACCAGGTCAAACCGCTTGGCAAGCTCCAGGTCATCTTCATTCCTGACCATCTCAAAGAAATCTAAATGTCTAAGAGGAAACGGAGAAACAAATCATCTACCAACGTTCACGGCATGATTCAGACTTAAACGAAGTGTGTCACTAGAGAAGCAGCAATCCCTCAGTCCAGCTAGAACATGTGGAAACTGGCAAGCCTTTCTTACATGAAGTGCTGCCCCAGGTATGCAAGGCAAGGGGGTCAGTGACAGGCCAAAAGCAAGGGCTGGCAGAGGTGTACACGCTCTGTAACTCTGTGCTAAGTCATGGCGTTGAGGTAAGGTGCAAAAAATAAACATTAAATAGGAAAGGGATACTCTGGTTTTGATTAATGCAATGCCTGCAGTGACAATATATTTCTAAAAAGTCCACACAATGGTTGCTAGCCAGCTGTTAGGTCATTAACAAGTTGTTTCTTTTAAACAGTGGAGCAGAGTGCATTCAGTGGATCAGTTCACAAGAGTCTCTAGATGTGCCTATTGATAAGCACAGCAGCATGACTATGTTTGGATCTGAGTGACCTGGTGAGTGACACATTTGACCATCTGGACTTGTCTTACACAGAGACTGGAGCACAGCAGATGATGTGGAGAAAGGCTGTGGCATGTTCCCCTGCACAGATCTGGTACAAGAGTCTATGTAATCCAGGCAGCTGAGATCCTCTCAAGACTTTGTTATTCTCCTGACTAATTTGTAAAACCCAAAAGTGCTTTAAGCCCCTCCTAAACACTCCTGGTTACTGCCCAAAGCAATATACATTATCTATAGGACAGATTCTCTTATTCTTGTTTATGGTGTTGCAGATGAAAAGTAACATTCCATGTTCCAGCTCTGCAGCAAACTGTGGACATACAACTTGGGAACTCAGAACCTGCAATTAGACCACACATACTCAGTCTCAATGAAGTCAATGAACTACTGGCTTCTCTCCCTCCTGCCAGGACAGGCTTTTGTTCCAGTTTTGCTTCAAGAGAAAACAATTAGAATGTTTTTTGTATTTTGCATTCTGACTGCCACCCCCAGCTGAGAAAAAAAGTAATTGAGGAACTCCTTTGCCACAGCCTCTGCCAACTTAGCATGTAGGTTTCCTACTTCATCCACTGATGTCAACTTTAGGATAATTTTTTTTTTTAATTTTTTTTAGGGAGTCAGTTTCAAGAAGAGACAGCTGTCTCAAACAGAGAAGACTTTCTAAGAAGTCTTTCTGTTCATCAGAAAGTAAGTTTTACCTGTCCAGTGTGGCATTCTCATGTCCTCTGAGCTTGTCAATGACGGGCTGAATTCCCAGCATTAGGAACTCATATCGAAGGTGCAATCGGAACTCCAAATTGTCCTTAAGAAATGGAGGAAACCCAAGTTATTTGTTTTCAAGAGCTGTCAATCACATTTTAAAAAACTTTACTTAAAACTTCAGTTCTTCTCTTTTTAATATTCTCTATCCTGACACCAAATTTGCAGGATTATTAATTCCAGTAAAGTCAGTAAAAAAAGAAATTAATGCCTTTGCCTCCCTTTCACTTAATAGTACATTTACCTACTGATTTTTGCATATGCACTCATAAGAACAGCACACTCCATGTTGTTCCATAAGGAACAGAAGCTATTAGTGTTTTTCCAGCTAGTCTATTAGAGGTTCCCCTCCTGGTTGTGGATGAACAGCATTTCAGTCTTCCTCCTAGTTTTTCTGTTTATTTGTCATAAAACCATATACATAAAATCACATACTCTGGCAAACCTCTGACATCTATTCAGTCACAGGATTCCCAGAGATAGAGACAATTACACTGTCAGACAACTCTCATGAGCTTGTTGTCTTTTGTGGTTTAACCAAAAATGAAAAAAACCCGATGACACAAAGTAAAACTTCTAATTAAATAAATCAGTTTTAACTACCCTCCATACTCAAAAGAAAGTCTTGTTAATAGAAGTAAAACAACTGGGTTTTTTTCTGAAATGTTTCCCTTTGATATTATAAAATTAAAATGCTTTGAGTTTGGCTTTGAGTCAAAACAACTTAACATTTCAAAACATTTCTGAAGGTAAACCAAAATATTTTCTAAAAAGGCTGAAATAAAAAGGTAAATGCTTTACAGTTCTTAAAATAAACAAACAAAAAAACTCCATAACCAAAACAGAAAAGACCCAACCAACCCAACAAAACCCAACCAACCCAACGAGAAACAACCAAGAGTTATCACTTCAGTGTAAGTAGTCCATGTTATATAGAAGATGCTCAAAATAAAATAATATGGAAGACATTATAAGACTCAACAATTAAGCATTATTTTCTACAAACTATATCCACTCACTACCACAAGATTTGTGACTTAACCTACTAACTCTTTCCAAGGTAAACTAATTCAGACATAACATTTTAGGAGGAATTTCCAGGGCAGTGACTCACCTCCCCAGCACCTGCATTCAGAACAGCATTGATAAAGGACATGATGGCTGTTTTGAGGTTTACTTCATCTCGGTATCGGCCCATGCTGCGGTCCAGCTCATTTAACAATGACTGAAACAGAACAGCAAGCTGGGTTAGAGGACATAATCTAATTGCTTGCACTGTTGTGCATACTGTTTATAGGATATACACACAGCCTTCTTTTGATCTGCTATATATTTGCTTGAAGACTTTTTTTTTTTCCCAGACAATGTTGTTAGAAATTTTGGGCACTCACATTAAACAGATGAAGAACAGTGATAGGAATATCACCTGACCTTAGTTAAAAAAAGGGGTTTTTTAAACAACTTATTATTTGAGAAAAAGCAGATGCTCTTTATAGTTGTCAATATGATCTAAGAAAACGTAGAATGATGATCTTCCTCTTCAGTTACCTCTGTATGGTGAAAATCATACATTCATAGAATCAGAGAATGGTTTGGGTTGGAAGGGACCTTAAAGATAATTTTGTTCAACCCTCCCTGCCCTGGGGAGGGAACCTTCCAGTAGACCAGGTTGCTCAGAACTCCATCCAATTTGGCCTTGAACACTTCCAGGGATGGGGCATCCACAACTTCTCTGGGCAACCTTTTCCAGTGTCTCAACACCCTCACATTACAGAATTTATTCCTAATATCTGAACTAAACCAACTCTCAGTTTGGAGCCATTCTCCCCTTTCCTGTCACTTCATGACCTTGTAAAGAGTCCCCCAAAGTCTTTTTGTAGGCTCCCTTCAGGTTCTGGAAGGCCACGAAACAAGAGGGAGAAACACAGAAAAATAGTATCACATTCATACATCCTTTCTACTCACATATCACTCAAGTAATTTTCATTATTTCCTTGGATCTCAGCAGGATATACAGCCCTTCTGTATACAGGGGGAGATAATTGTAAAGGGAAGCTGTCTTCTGAGGAATAAAATCTATGCCTGAACCTTGAAAGATTTATCCTTGTTACTTCACTTACCACCCTTTAACATGAAGCAGACATTTATTACTCCTTGGTAAGCTTCTTTTAGGGATTTTCAAATAACAGGAATATCTCCTGTGCACACAGCTCCAAAGTTCAAGGTTAAATTACACATCTCCATGGAAGTGCAGTTAAGCTCTGGTTTCCATGTTACAGACTCATAGAATGGTTTGGGTTAAAAATGACCTTCAAACATCATCCAGTCCTGTCCCCCTGCCATGGGCAGGAACATCTTTCCTCAAAGCCTCATCCAGCCTGGCCTTGAACACTTACAGGGATGAGACATGTACAACTTCTCAGGCCAACCTGTTCCAGTGCCTCTCCACCCTCATCCTAAAAAAACCTCTTCCTTTTACCCAATCTATGTCTAGCCTCTTATAGTTTAAACCCTTTAGCCCTTGTCTTACCACCACAGGCCCTGGTAAAATGCCTTTCTCCATCTTTCTTATAAGCTCTATTTATTGAAAGGCTGCTGGCAGTTCTCCCCAGAGGCTGCACATCCCCCTGTTATCCAACTCACAGGGGTATTTAGCATTCAGGGAGGGTTCAGAACAGGAATGCTTTTGGTCTAATTTCATACATATTTTGCCATAACCCTGTGAACACTGGGAGACAAAGGAGAAAAAGACTAGACAAATAACATTGGTGGCCTTTGCCTTATTTAGGATTAATTCCACTTGAACATTTACCAAAGAGGTTATATGCAGAAACTGATCAGCCATGAAAGCAACTCTACTTTCAGCTTTGTGCTGATCACCATTAATATTCTCTTCAGGATCGTCTCTGATCAGTTCAAAATTCCAAGGACGATTTTCCTTACTGGAAGAGTAACAAATTCCACTTGGGATCTGCCAGTTCAACTGTATGAGTCTCACTCCAGCATTAATTATAAATGCCTCACACTCATATATTTGTTTTGCTGTCGCACTAGAAAAGAGAGAATTCTTTTTAGTCTCCTCAAGAATTTTTTACCATAAAGGGATAACGAAGACAAAAATAACTTTTTAGTGTTCAGCTCAGCAGACCATCTAAGTAACATTTTGAAGCTATGATGCTGAGTAAGGAAGTTCATTTTCCTCTACTCAGTCTTTTGTCCCTGGTTACTGAAAGTGTTCATTCATAGCAAAATCTTTCCTCTGCTAGTCATCAGTTTCCTAGGTCTATCTTGTTTCCTGTAGAAAGCCATGGAGATATGTCTCAAGAAACAGAGGAATATCCTCCTGTGCATTCTTCAGGGGAAAGAACAACCTCCTGGCTTCATGCTTGTTTTTGTGCAAAAATACTTTGACCTATCATACACTGCTACTGACAGCTGTTTTTATATCTGAGCATGATGTGTTCATTATCAAACAAGCTCGATTTCATAAACTCCCTTCTCTTGCTGCTTCTAAATTTTCCATCTGGAATTTTCAAATTTCCCCAGTCCAGGCACTTGAGCTTCAATCTCATCCAACATCCCAGTAACTCTGTTATAACCAAATAATATTTTGCTAAAAATGGGAGCAAGTCTTACATAAAAGCACATGAAATGCCCTACTGAACCAGACTGGTGGTCAGCTCAATCCAGCATCCTACCTCCAACAATGACAATCAGAAACTCTTTGAGAAGTCTTTAAATTCACCAACAAAACCAACTGTTCAACTTGGCAAACAAGCAGAAGTGAAATAAATGGGAGAATTTTATTCTGTTACTGCCAGATTTGACACTGAAATCCAAAGCACATGTGCCTTCTTGGAATAATTGAATTAGCCATCACCACAGAAGCATCGAAACCAAGGATGGTTTTGCTGGTTTTCTTCAGAGGCTTCATTCCTATAATATTTTCTCACAGACTTTTAAGAACATGCTGGAATCTATGAAACAGCATATCAGGTACAGCCTCCAGACAGGTTGAAAAGTTTTCTACCCCCTATTTTAGAACACTGAACCAGGAGCAGAATGCAATGGGAGGCAAACCAAATCCAGGGCAAGAAAACCCAAAAATCCATGTCGCACTAATCCAATTGAAGCACATCTTCATGTAATTGTTCAGTTTGGGGAGGAAACACTGTAAGTCCTTGTAATTTCTAACCATCAGAGTCTACACCCACATGCTGTGGCCAAACTCCAACATCTCCAACTCTTGGCAAATGGCCGAGGTTCAAATCTTCACTTGAACGTTTCCTGTGAAAAAGATTTCACCACACCTCTTGGCAGCCGGTTCTGTGGCCCAATTGATCTTATGGTTATAAAGGTTTTTCCTACTATTTAAGCAAAACTTTCCTCACTTAATCCCATTATTCCTCATCACTGACAACCAGTAGGGTTTCATTCAATCAGCAGCAAACCTCAAAAGGCTTTGGTTGAGCCCAAAAGGGAAGAAGGAAGTCAAGGGTGATTACAGTCTTTTAATTTGTTCCTTGTTAGATCCTCTGCTACAATTCCAAATTGATCAGATTTCTCCTTACAAATTATGGTCTGTACTGACAGTGTTTAATACAAATTAGGCAAGAGGGGGTCTGGAAGGAATGCTCCTGACCTCCACCTTTTCCACTGACAATATCAAACCTTTATGATTCATTTAACTCAAGCTTCAAAATTTCTATCAGCATTAAGGAGGAAAACATGAGTTTTCTGCCCAAAGCAGCCCAGATAATATTTCCACTGGCAAGTGAAATCAGCTTCTTTCAGATAGCATCTAACACCTAGGTTTTCTCCAGACTAAAAGGAAAATTCTTTCTCCTCACAGGGATCCACAGCTAGACAGGTGTTTTAAATAGCAAACTATGCTGGAAGAGCACTGGAACACCTTGATAAACTTTTTGGCCAATAGAGCATTATGTCTTTGCAATGTTAGTTTTGTCTCAAAATATGGCATGTGAAAAAGTATAAAGTGCTACAATGTCATGACACAGGAAAAAGAAGGGGAAGCAGCAAGCATAACAATAATCAGAAAGGCAACAGTGTAGGGAAGAGAAATATTGTGCCCCTTCCACAAGGGAAACCAGTCATAAATAGGATAATTCAGACATGAACAACTTTAAAGCCAGAGACTCTCCTTTCTCAGTTTTCATAGCATTTATAAAACTCCATCTTCACAATAAAAAAAAAAAAAGACAGGATAAAGTAATGTTTTTATGATCACACAGTGAGCCACTGACAGAATTGCACTGAAAAATGGAAAAAAAAAATCCCAGCAACAAGGACAACAAGGGCTCATCTTCCTAATTCCACATTTCTGCTCTGAGGATTTATTTTTTGGATTTCAAGTGTTTTCTTTTTTCTCTCTTCTTTAAAGGGATTTGTATGCAAAGTAGCATGTTTCAAACAATTGGATGAAGACAGAGTTTTCCAGATTGCCTCAGGAAGGAGATTGAAGGCATGCCCTTATCCTACTGAGGTATTTGAGTAAAGAAAGAATATTATTCTGAAGAGGACAATTTTCAAGGAATATCTCAGGATGAACTACAAACTGCCCTGTTGGACTTTAAAGTGAGAATCTTTCCAGGCAGAAGGGCATTATAAAAGAAGGGTCGACAATTAAAGCAAGCAAAAGGATAAGCTCAGGCAAGAAGATGTGGTAAATATGAGAAAATGGGAATAGTGGCTATATAAATTGAGGACACAAACATAAAGTATAGAATCTGGTTGCAAGCACCAGGACAAAGATGATCCTGATAGACCTATAAACACACTGAATATCAAAGACACAGGGTGAAGTTGCAGTATGAAAAGGCAATTGAGCCCCAGCATAAAAGAGTAAGTTCTGGAGAATCTCCCCAGGGCTTTAAAGGGAATCCTGACTGAAGTTAGGGACTGACAATTATAGTCAGTAGATGAAATGCTGGCAATCTAGAAATAAATAATATTTTTCGTCAGTTTCAATTCAGAGTAAAACATGAATTTTTTGGCTAAGGAAATAGTCCTTCATATTCATAGAAGTTCTATCCATACTTTTCCATTAACATCAGCAAAAAAAAAATTAAAAAAAGAAAGAACACATCAAGAAGTAAAACCACCCTTCTTGAAGTATTTCAGCACAGTTTGATTAATAGTCTTCAGTTGGTATTACTTGGTGCAATTTAGTTAAATTCATTGGGACTAAATGCTAGGAATTTCACTGTAATTTGAATTTTGACTTCAGATACACTAGTATAAAACTGCAAATTTTCTATTCAAGTAACAGGAGCTATTGCAGGACAAAGTCAATGCAAGTTTAGTAAGAACCATATCTGAAGTCACAGCTTTCCTTCTCCTCTAATTCACCAGTTGCTGAGTATTCTGACAACTTTTGGCAGCTGTGCCAGGTAGCAGGAGTTGTGTTTAGAACACTGACTGGCAATAACTTCTTACATTCAACAAAACATGCCATGTTTTATGTTGCTGTGTTAAATACCTGATCTCTACACTCCACCACACTTGTGCAAACTGGAAATAATCACTGTTTCAATCTAAAGCTGTCAGCAGCAAGTTATTCAGGAGCTCAAGTTTTTGATAGTTGTCAGTAAATCATTCTGAACTTCTCTTCCTTCTTCTTACAAAAAGGAGTGGAAGCAGAACCATGCACCCCAAATTATTGTTCATCACAATGATATTCCTCTTCAAAAGGGAAAAACATTGTTTTGGGGAAAAGCAGATCTGTATTATGTTAATTACATTAACCTCCTGATTCCCCAATGGACATAGTGCTGGTCACCACAAATGACATGAGGGAGAATGGGACACTTAGGTTTACTGCCATCTGCAAGAGTTGAAAATAAATCCAAACAGATAGAATACAAAGTGCCAGCTTTCACAGATGAGGAGGAATAAATTGACAGCAAGATGGCTGAATGGGATGAATATCTTCAACCAAATATTTTCAACCATTGTCAGGAAGACAGCTTAAGGAAAAGCAACACTGGCACTGACATTGTCAGAGGTCAGCATCACCTGTGAGTTATTTGTTGGACATTCCACTAACAGTGAGCTCAGTACAATTTCCAGACAGCCCTGCACTTTTACTTCTCAAGAACTGAGTGGACTTCCAAAATTTGAGATTATTTTTCTCTTGCATATTCTGTCTCTGATTTGGCCATTGTCTTGCAGAGCTAGATACAGAGAAAGACTGAGCAGTGACTTTACAGTTCCCAGCTTTCCTTCCTGCCACCAATTTGAATCAGTCTGCAGTGATGGAGCATAGAGGCAAAGCAATAAATTTCTGCTCTGCATAGTTTCTCCTGTTCCTACAGTTTAGTTCACAGTTTTATTACTTTCACAGAAAGAATTCTAGTTTGTGGGTTCTGCCAGATTCCCCACTTGTGGTGGATAGTTTTCAACATAACAGTGTTTAGGTGTGGCTGGTCGAAGTTAAACTGCAAAGTATAAAGTTTGCAGCAAGCCCCACACTTTTTGGGCACTTCAGTACACCAAATGATGCTGCTGGCTGCTCAAACTGCAGGGATTCAGTTTCACACCTAAAGGATCTCTTCAGATACTTGCAAACTCTGGGTTGCAAAGATTAAATTCAGGACTAGGATTCAAGGAGGATAAAAAAAGGCTTTCACTGTACATCTTTGAAGCTTACAGGAAAGGTATAAAACAAGCATTTTCAGCTCATCTGTATTCAAGGCTTCCCATATTCAAGTTACAGTGGATGCTTTTCTTGACAATAAGCTGCAAGACCATTCTGAGAGAGAGGTGCAGGAGGGCAAGAGGCAAAGAGATGTAACAATTTTAAGTGTGAGAGCATCAGAGAAACTTCCTCTAAAATGTAAGAAAGACCACGACCACATTTGTTTCTTCAAGATTTAAAAAATCCTCAGTGTCTCTGTTAGAAGAATAACTGGAGATGGATGAGGAATGTCTTTGAATGAACAGTTACCTCCTCAAAATTAAACTCAAGCTATTGCTGAGTGTAGCAGAAAATCCCATTTCAGTCTCTAAACACAAGTATTAGTAATTGCAAACAAGAACACATTCCTTCTGCTAAATCATTTTGGGGGTTGGGTGGGGCTTCTTTTTCTTTTTCCACTTGAGAAATAAGAGAGAGAGACTATCCATTTATCTTTCTTTGTTTTTCCCCAATGGAAAAGTATTTTTTACAAGAGCAGCATTTATGCAAAGTACTTTTCATAAATGTCAGAGACTGGTAAGCAACCACAAATCATTCCACCAGATTCCTCAAAAGCTACCATATTTTACCCAGCAATGACTTACCTCAGTTATTCAGGAACTTTTAAATCAACACAGAAACAGAGAGAGAGAACACCCAACCAGGGCAAATTCAGCATCTATCTCCCATATGGGCTTATTAAGCAGAGCCAACTGGTCCAGTAATGGCAAATTAACGTGGGACCACAAGTGTAGTCAGGCTTGTGAGTTACCACTGCTTTTTGTTAAGCAGCTCAAGTTATCCCCACCTGTCTCCCAGGTATAAAAGAATGTCATATTAATCCAGGAAGGATTCTTTATTTCAGCTAATTACTAGAGAACCAGCTGACTTCAAATTTTTTCCTTCTCCATAGGCAGTACCCATTAAGCTCCACATCATAGCTCATGTACATGGCTTACTCCCTGCATTTGCACTTCTCATTCCTATCCTGCTCCTGTACTAAAGAATGGGACAAATTCTTGTGACTGCAGCTGTAACCTCTTCACCTTCCAAGTTTTACTGTAATTATGATTATCTGTATTAAAGTAGCCTCAAGAGCTTCCAACTGAGGCTGAAAGTCCCTCACTTCATATGTGTCACACCTGCATATCGAAGGCACACTTCAAGTCTGAATAGACACACAGTGCAAATGGGGCAGTGCACATAGAGAGATGCACCTGCCAATGCCAAATACAGATTAATACCAAATCAAGATGTCCTGCATCCCTGTCCCAGGTCTGAGTCACAGCCAGTGAATCCTGTAGTGCATTTGGTTCTAACACAAACACTGGCAGCTACTGTCCATCAGCACAGACTGTTTCTCTATTCACTTTTACAGTAAGAAGGTCATTGTAGCCTAAAATCCATTAGCTGAGAAGGAGGTGGGAGATAACAGTCAGGCATTGGGATCCAGTGCCTGTTGGCTCAACAACACTCTAATCATTTCACCTAAGAAAGAACAGTAAATGGGCTCCAAAGTTAAGGAGCCACAGCTCGCATATCGCAACAGATTCTCTAATATCTTTTTGTAAAGGTGCTCAGCTCATTGGAAAGAGGAACATTACAGCAGCAGCCAGTAGCATCCAAAATAAAAGTCTGTTACTGTCCAACTACAAGGTTTCTGAGAATGAATCTCATTTCTATGGTCTGAATGGGAGTTATTTGAGCCAACAATTGCTAAGTGACAACAATTCACAAGCTGATTGCTAAGTGGCAAGAGAAGTGCCTCCACTATACATAATTAATTAATTGTCTTCATTATTTAATCCACAATTTGTTCATTACTAAATTAAGGATTTAAAATCAGGACAGAGGCTCCTGGAATTCTGTGGCCTCAGCTTCTAGGACAGAGTAAATTATTACCACTCCAGAAATGCCATTATGTTAGAGTAAGAGCAGATTATCAGCTTTCATTTAGCACAGCAAACCTCAATTTTCAGGCAAAATATAAGGGATTTTAAATTAGCAATTATGACAAGCAATAGGTCCTGAAATATAAATATATATAGTGATAATTTATTTGAGGAATTTCCCTTCCTAAAACAAAACAGTAAATATTGCCCTTTTACTACTTAGCAAATTCGCAGTATGTGCCCTGTAAAAATCACTCCCAGCAGAGATGCTTCATTCTGGGTATTTCTGTCAAAGTATCCTCCTTTTACCTGGAACCTTGTCCTTTCTGCAGCATAGACTTGGTAGTGAAGCATGGCTTGCAAGACCTTTTTGTGACCATCTGGCACCAAGCAGACAGCCCCTAGGATCTCCAGCACAGCAATCTTGGTCTTAATGTTCTCAGTCCGTAAGCTCTGGGATATGATGTTGATGCTTTCTGGATGGGCCAGGACATGAGCCCGTCCTTGGGAGTTGTTCATCAGTGCCTTGATACACCCTATAACGGATGTGTGGATGCGGCTCTCTGAGGTCTCATAGTCCATGCTCTTCAGGAAGTTCAGCAAGCAGCTCAGGCCATCCAGCTCAATAAACCTGGTCACAAACCTGAAAAGAGAAAAAATAAAAAGATGACAAAAAAACAAGTAGGAAAAAAGTAGGAAAGTAGACCAAAGGCGCTTTGTTCAAAAGATACCACATTATTCAACCCTAGGTATGTAAAAGCTGGATAGTTTTTAGCCTAAACTCACAGAACAATTCCAAGGTATTTAAGAAAAACAAAGCAAACAATCCAAGAGAGAAAACATTCCAGCTAATAATGTTGTGTTACATAGTTTCAGGGTAATTATATGCTATCATCTTACACTTCTGCTTGGTCTCTGAGTTCTTTGTTGCAGTTACCACCAAACACTGCTGTGGATCACCTCGACAGCTGCTGCATTTTCAAGGCTGAAGGGATTCTTTCAAATTGTTCTATCCTACATACATTCTAATACACCCAACACACAGACTTCTCACCACACTTCTAGTTATGAGTTCAGATTATCTTGAAAACCATTTATAGGCTTAGCTCTAACTTTCAGCCAACAGTGCTTATAAGGTTCCACCTCCAGGACTTGGGCACACTGACAGAGGCAAACTCATTCCCACTCTGCCCATCTGTACAGGAGCATGTTGGATTTAAAAGGGGCATGTTCTTCTGCAAATGGTAAAGCTCCTCTGCTTTTGTTGAAAACCAGGGTTAAAAAATCCAGATGGGCCAAATTAGACCATGCAAAGAGCCCTCCAGACAAATCAGTAGAAAAGGATGGAATTAGATAAATCAGTTCAAACCAATCTTTCTAGCAATGTTTCTTTTGAAATTCCCAGGATTAAAAACAGGGATTCAAACACATGAAAAGGGCTGCAAATAGTTTCTCTAGATCTCATTGTTTATCTCCTGCCTCCTCTAACATATTGCTCAGGTAGGTACGCTCTAGGCACGTAGGGATGTCTGAATGCAAAACCATGTGCATCACACTTGAATTTTCAGTCTATAAAAATGTACACCAGCAATGATTTGTCCATGGCCACACTTTGAACAGTATAATATAGAAAGACACTTCAAGCAAAGAAAAGGTTGCTAACAATTGTCACCTATGTAACAAATTAAAAATACCAAAATTCTGTGTTGCTGTGCTTTTACCCAGCCCTTCCTCTTCCCCAATGTACCATCTCTCTTTTTCTGTCCATGAGATGCTGTTACTTATAATCAGTAAGAATGGAAGCACCATACTGAAAGACCAAATTTCACTGGTCTCTTGCACCAGCAAGACAAACTTAAGTCATACTTGTATTTCTCTGGGCAATATGGATTTGACATATGTATGGTCTTTTGGTGGTTTCATTCTACACCACACAGGAATTTTCAGAGTCTACCTGAAAGTTACATTCACTATGCTGTTAAATTTGCCAACTTTCAGCTTATGTGGGCCAGCAATTCGACCAAAAATATGGGAAAGCCTGGTGCATTCAACAAAGTTTCGGTCTGAGGTTTGGGCTTTGTTCAAAACTGAATTTCCAAGTGACTATCAGAGTAAGGGCACACGCAGGAACATGTGCACACCAAAAATGAAAACACGGTTTAACTGAACCCTGCTAAGACAGTCTGCCAAGTTTCACACAGGTCTGATTGCACATTATCTGGATGCATTGTTTTGTCTGCCCTAACAAAATCAAGAGCAAAAGCCCCTCTTTCTCCAGGCCTGAGAGCAGCATCAACATTGGGAACCAGGAATTTGGTAAGCCCCCCAAAGCAGTTTGTTATTCAAATTGATTACAGAAAGATTCGGACTTGGTTAAGTTTCTGTAATGCATTTAGCTGCTAGCTTGACAGAGAAGACTGAAACCAGTGCATTCACAGCTAAAAGAGTTGCTTCAAAGGATTTATTTGGAAAAAAATAAGCATAAACTCAGCATGTTACTAAGTAATGATGTCAATGAATTCTGATCAATTCCCTGGGCCTATAAAGAGTGGAGTTGCTGTTATCTCTATTATGGAGGGGCTACTTTAAGGTCTCCTTCTCCTCCTTACCTTCAAAGTTCCAATACTTTACCTATTCCCTCTGTCTTTTGGGGGTTGGGGGAAAGAGACATAATTTTTTCCCCATTCTTTGAACTGCCAAGGCTAAGAGAAGATTTAAAATGAATATGTTTCTGAAGTTATAGAGCAATACTGATGGAAACACCCTAAGAAGCAGCAGAGCAAAGGGTTCCCTAATTGGATAGAACACACAATCTTATGTCAAGACAAACAAGGCACTACAACCTTGATGTATTTTAGCCTGCTCTGATGACCATGTGAAAAAAAGAAAAGGTAAATGCACAAAAGTCACATTGTCCCAATTAAGGACAAACTCTCACTAAATTCACTGGCAATTTTTCTAGGACGGTTAGGTTGAGGTCATTCCAAAAAGGAGGCATGCGCTGGAAAGCAGTGTGTGTCACAAAACTTGATTAATGACATAATTTAAAACAATGTTGGGACTTTCCTGTACTATTCCTAGCCCAGAGAGCAAACAGTGAGCTGTGTTACTCAACAGCAAGCAAAGCCAAGCACCTTTCTATTTCAGCTACCATCAGAAGCAGGAATCGAATTATGATTTTCATCTTTCCTTTTTCTAAACACTTAGTTCCTTATTCTCTGGAACAGCCAGAAATCATGTTGGAGGAGGTATGTGGTGTTTGTGCATCTGTCTGCCTCTAAGCAGATGTCTGTGTGTGTATGAGCAAAAGCAAAGTCAACCGACACAAGTAAAGGACGTTCTCACACGGTATCCAAGACGTGTGTAGCAAACTCCCGTCCCACACAGCCCCTGTGCTGCAAAGCAAGCTCTAGACTGGGAGGTGTAAAGTTAAACATATTTGCCAATGCATTCTGGCTAACACATTCAAATACTCAAATGCAAATACAGCAGAGTGTGTTTTAATAGGTGCTAAACAAGCAAATTAAAGCCTACCCTCACCTCAGACTCTCACTTGACCAGTTTAGCACACTTTAAAAGGCAGGGCACCTCTTTGCCTTTCAAGTTTTAGAGAGTGCTGATCAGAATGAGTTAGCTAGCTCTAATAATAAACCTTTCATCCAAATACAGATGTAGTGGCCTAAGAGGTACTGACCCACTGATGGATTCCAAGTGTTGGGGGTACCTCTTCCCTGTAAGACTTGATCCAGCTCAGGAAAGACAGAAAGATCATATGCAGTGGGTATGCAGAGAGCAGGATGTTCCCACCCTGTTAACAGGCAAGGCTACACTTCCCTGCAGCATTACTTTTTGAACCAGAGGGCACACATAATCCTGGTAACTACTGAACTGCTGAAAAATTCAGCATAATGGGCTGTGCTTGCTGGTTGCATAAATGATCCTCTTCAGTATGCACCTGGATGTGACATTGTTAAATCAGACAAAAAACAGCAGGAGGTAAATCTGAATAAAACAAAAGGAGAAATGCAGACAGTAAAGGGAATGAGAGATGATTCAGACTAAAGCAGGTATTTTTCAAGGGCTCCAAAAAGCGCTTTTTTTTCTCAGTCTCTTGTAAGTTTTTGCTTTTGCTGCACTTCTGAACCTCTGTTTTGGGGCACCAAAATACCAAATGAAAAGCTCTTCTCTCACTGCTTCTGTCCAACAGTTTGTCATCACAATTGTTTATAGTTCTAAGTTTTTACAAACCTGAGAGAAAATGTGTTTCTTTACAAGATGCAGATGTGGTATTTTTGTTCTCTGTGGCTGGGATCATTCCTTTGTGCTAGGACATAACCTGGTTTTATTATTTGAGGGCAGCTCCTAAATACCAAACAAAGTGCACTTGCTTACAGGGGACCACAAACTGCCCCAGGGATGCTCCTATCCCATTTTCTATAAAGAGGAGAGGAACTTGAGTTTGGATAAGTCTGCTTTACTTTTTATTGTTAGAACTGGTGGGTTGGAATAGAGATACAGACTAGCAATTACTCTGCATTATCTACTAGAAGAGACACAGTTTACAGTAAAATAAAACAGAGAGCCAAATGCATGTATTTTTCTTCTTTTGATTCCTCTAGATCAGAGAATTCAAGCAGAGGAGCCTACTGGTAAGCTGTCAGAGCCCCTGTGTACCCTACTCTCACAAAGGGATTCCATACAGTTCATCCTGTGTGAATTTAGCTCTCTATTTTCTTCAGAGGCCTGATGAACAGAAGTGGCAAAGAAAATAGGATTTGATGCCCAAATTAAACTAGAAAGACTAGTATTTTGAAGGCTTAGGTATCACACTGCTTATGAGAGGGATTTGATGGAGCTGAGGGCCTCTCTACTGCAACCTTTCCATCAAGAAGAAATTGGCTTGTTGATCAGGCACTGGCACGTGGCCCATTTGGCAGCTAACAAATTGAGTCGCTGGAAATTAGTTGAGACACAGGACTTAACTCAAAATTTGGCTTGGCTTAACTGTTTTTGGGGTTTTTTTTTAAGCCCCACAAGCATTGCCAGCGATTTAGGAGAGAACACTTTATAGGGCAGCCCATAGATGCTTGTGCTGAGGCTTGTGCTTGTCAGGGTTATTACAAACAGATGAAGCAGCAGGGGGATCCAGCAGATGCAATACAGGTTGGAGAAGAAAAACCTTGCAAGGCTTTGAGCAAAAGAATTTGCTCAAATGCTCATTGCTCTTTCCTCTTCTCTGTTGCCTTGTGCTCCACAAGGAGTTTGGGCTCTCTGTGCAAAATGACAGAGCAGAACAACCAACAGTGGCCACCAAAGTGTTTCAGCTGCACAAAGCAAAGGGGCCTTGATGCTGTGGCTACACTCAATGAAAACTGTCACCTTCACAAAGTAAGCATCAAAACAGCCCCACATTAATGGAGTAGTTTTGCTGTATCAGGTCTCAACAGCACAGGACTTTGGTTTAAAAGCTGGGTGAGATTTGGGAGCTTGACAGTTGTCTTAGCTTCCATTTTAGCATAACAGCTGCATTTTGCTGTTATTTGGTTTAGGACAGTGATAGACAGGATCAAACAGTCACTTACCTCTTGAGTTAGGGCTCAGCATAGGCTACAACTTCTCTGTTTCTACATTAAAAGCACTCACTCTACCCACATGCAAAATTATCAAAGCCTGATAAATCTTTATGCCTGAGGAGCACCAGAATATGATTGTGTGCTCTCTTAAAGCCCATCACAACAAGAAATAAACAGGAGGTAAAAAGCAGAGAAGCTGCATGCAGTCAATTTTTTAAATATTATGAAAGTGAGAAGCACAATCAGCACTTAGCTCTGCAAGAAGTCCCTAAAATATCTTCACTTCAAAGTAACTGCAATGAAAATTCTTTGAGATGGTTTTCTGGATTGTTTTTAATTATTTCTTTCATTTGTTTGGTTTGGTTAGGATCCTCCCCCCCAAAAGAGCCATATTTGCTTAGGCATACCTGAAGCTCTCTGAAACTATGACTTCAGCATAGTGTGGGTGCAAAAGTATTTGGACCATATAAAAAACATTCAGAATTTTTTTGATTGAGTGCTTCCTGAAATCATATCAACTAAAGTTATTGTTTCTCCACACAGCTCTTCTAAGTGTCAAATTGAAAAGGTTTCTATCCTAGTTAGTTTGTTATTGTTCAGAGCTTTGTTCCCAGAAAAAGAAAGATGACCTTACCTTCAAAGACAGTACACAATAAAGTCTCTTTACATTTCTCTATGCCACAATTACACATAGAATGGGAAGAATGCCAAATCAGGTGATGTCAGATGGATTAGCTGCTTTTTACTAAACAGTTCACATTACTAAAGATAAGGGGAAGCTTAAATTCAAAGTTCAGAGCAGAGGCTGAGATTTGCCCAAAGTGAATCAAATTACAAGGGATGTGCAGGGGGCTGTGAAGACTAAAATCTGATCTTCACAGTCATTACCTGTGTTTGCAAATATCTGCCACAGATATTTCACAGCAGACTTTGTCTTTTATTTTCCTGAAACTACATGTTTCAGCATTAGTGTGCCCTCCCAACTAGGCAGGCTCAGAGCAGGGGCTGCAGGGCTCTCTGAGGATTGTCTGAAATGTCAGAGAGCCTTGTGTGAGGTGAGACAATGAGGTTTCTGTCCTTGCCACTCTGAGCAGTGTCACATCTGACCGTGGGGAGGCGGCGAATTGCGGTGAAAGGAGAACAACATTACCTCATGGGCTGAGTCCGCAGAGCTGTCTTCAAGTCTTCAACTATTTTATTTTTCATTTCTGTTTCTTCTTCATCGAAAGCATACAGAGTCTGCATCTGTTCACAAAAGGAGGTGGCAATTAGGAAAGCCCGAGCTGTGTGGAAACTGAGAGACAGGCCAGGAATGATGAAAAACAACCATCCCATCAACACATGCAGAGGTGCCTGCTGACCTCTCACTAGGAAAGCAGTGCCTCAGCTGCAAAACTGAATCCAGATGAGGCTGCTCATGTGGACTGGCAGCAGCATATCACTTTGCCACACTGGTTAAACTAGGGTTCTCAGATTACCCCCCAAAAATCACAGTTGCCAGCATGCCCACAGAAAACTGTACCTAATTTGGATCAGCAATCTTCTGTGGTGATCTATGGATGTGTGAGGCAAAGTTTGTAGGGAGAGGCAATATCTTTTATTAGAGTGACATGACTGGAGGGATTTGGGGTGGAGGGAAAAAAAAATCCAACCAAACCAGACTTATGTGTCAGGTTTCAAAGCATAAAATCTTCTTCAAGTGACTAGAAAGCCTGCTTGCAAGGACCCTGAATCACATTTTCTATACATACAAGTTTGACTTTTCTTCCCCATGCAAAGTATATCACCTATTTTAACATACTTTTTTAGATATTTTAAGGTATATAGGTGTTCCCTATACTTTGCCCTTGCTCGTTAGGAACATTTACTGCAAAAAATCCAGAGCATCATAAAATCCCTGTCCCCCTTTTTTTAACAAGTAAACTGAAACACACAAATCCTAGATTTTCCCCCCATGTGCAGATTGCAATTACTAGAGCTTGCAGTCAACTGGAACTGAAGTTGCTGTGGGTCACTGTAAATTAAGGTGAGAGACAATGAGCGGAATACACACAAAAAAATATGGTTCTCAAAGTCAGGCAAAGTAATTTAAAAAAGTGGTATATCAGAAAATTAGGGTTCTCAGCACGACTCCAACCTTGTCATGTGAAGCAAGACTCTTCAGTGCCCTTTGCATATATCATTCAGGCTCACAAGTCCCATGTGTGTCTTTTGAAAAAGCCAAGACTTAATGCTGGAAATTCTTAGCCTATAGCTATGTCTTCTTAGTCACTTAAACTGTAAAATGAGAGGATAAATTACTCTCTTTTTGGCAGGGCTTCTTGTGGATATCACTCAGTGGTATCTGAACCCCTTCTCAAATGAATAACCCAATTAAACTAGTATCATCTATCAGGGATCTGATATTGTACCTCTCTGTGGTGGAATCTGAGTAGCTGCAATTATGGCTCATTACACCAAAATATTTCAGTCTTTATTTTACCGTTTAGCAAGCACCAAAGAAAACCTTTCTCTCAGTGGAACCTCCTTTACCCTTCTCCATCCTCACCACCAGCCCAAGACCTCACTTCCCTTGGAAAGGCTCCCCCTGCTTGCTTTTGTAAATCACGTGATGCCAACACGTGCCGGACCCGAGGGTGGTCACTTGGCCGCGTGCCACTGCTGCCTTGTGCTCCACAGCTGGCACGGGGAGATGTGTTTAACTCTGGGGGTGCTCCTCTGATCCACACTGAAGTCAAACTCACTCAGTAACAGGGAGAGCTATTTCCTGCCCTAATGGAATGACAGAGCGCTACTGATGGAAAATGAGCTGATGAGGTTTTATCTTTTGCCAGCATCCCCCGACAGCCAGAAACATAAATTGAAATGCTTAAGCCAAGCCTTATATGATCTCCTTCTTTGAAAAATAAACAGAAATCCTGAACAGGCATTATGGATGGCAAAGTCCTCGGGTGTGATTTGGGACTTGATTTGTATTTTCTTGGGTGACAGCCCATCTGGTCATCTTTCCTTTGGCCCGTAAATGCTCCTTTGAAAAGTCCCCACTGCTCCAATGGCTTAATTTCTCCTCTGAGCCATTGTGGGGGGAAAGCAAATGGATGGTAGGAAGGTGCTCAACAGTATTTCGTTCAGAGGGAAAAAGGCCCATTTCCAAATGAAACAAATACAAATAATCCTGCCTTTACAACAGAGGGTGATTATGGAAAACCCCTTTTCTAAAGCTGCAGGCAGCCAAGAGCCCTTCATTTCTCACTCCTGTGTATGGCCAGGAATTCAAATCCTCGTGCCCTCGCTAAAGACAGACTGGGTTTGCATTGTGAAATGGCTTTCTCGGCAAGAGTTATAAAAAACATAACAGTCCCTGGGAGA
The DNA here is from genome assembly GCA_013398075.1 of Notiomystis cincta. Lineage (NCBI taxonomy): Eukaryota > Metazoa > Chordata > Aves > Passeriformes > Notiomystidae > Notiomystis > Notiomystis cincta. The sequence continues at coordinate 62,371 of VZRX01022433.1, read as the reverse complement.
CAGAGGGGAGGGAACTGTCATTATTGGAGGCTGGATTTCATTCATGTGGCTGACTGATGAATTGCCTTTCTGAAGTACAAACTGCACTTGAGGACCAACGTCTGCTGGGCTCAGGATGCAGATAGTTACCATCAGTTAACCAAAATACTAGGAAGGGGAAGCAAAACAGTGCCAGGTCCTTTTCTGGTGCCTAAAAGGTGGTGTATATATAGGGCACTTTTTATAAGCACATTTTGTATATTTGAAGTTTTCCAGATCAAGTGTATCACCTGGGAAAGTATAGCATCTATTTCACTTGATTTGCCAGTTAAAAAAAAATCAAGAATTTGTGAAAGCAATCATTCATGTGGAATTTTATATGTAAAACTTCAGCCAGTGTAAGAAATTATTTTGAAATTCTGGCTCCACTTAAAATGAAGTATTTTAGGTTTTTTAAAAGCACAGGTTTATTCCCACACCTTATCCTAATGGCTAGTCATTCCCCAAAACTGCTGGGAAGGAAAATACAAGGGCCATGATGAGAGCATGTGGGGAAAAGAGAGAGAGAGAAAAAGAAAGAAAGGGCATAAACCAGCATCAACAATATACTGTATGACAGACCTAATCTTACTTAATAGCCTCACAAGTGTGAAATGAAAAGGGTAAGAAACAAAAAGAATGAATAGTGAAAAAGCAGCCTGGATGTTCTGACTTCATCCTACAGTCAGTTGAAATTCAAGGTGTACCATATCTCTAACTACATTAAGGCTGAATTAATAGAATAAATTATTATTAGAAGAAATTTATTAGAATAAATTATAAATCATAAACTATGTATAGACGTAATTTAAAAAAAAAAAACAAAAAAAAAACAAAAACAAAAAAAAAAAACCAACAAAAACCTGAGCTTTTATGCCAGTAAGTTTAAAGTAGCATAGATGCCATCTAAGTTGGAGGAGAGACTTAACATCCACCTGCTAAATTCTGCTGAAAGATATATATAATTTTAACCTCCTGTGAAGCTGCTCTGCCTTGAACAAATGTTTTCTGAGTCAAGGAAAAGGGCCTGGTTACAGCTGTATTTATTAATCTTGACCCATCTCACACTCTTGACCGAGCCAGCTCTCCAGAAAAGCTGGATTTTCAACTACTGCTCACCTGTGAGTCTCTCTGTGGAAATGCATACACAGTCAACATCATAAAAGCAACCCAGTGCTGTGAGAACTCTTCCTGCCCAGGAAAGTGAGAGCTGCTTTTATTTGTGCTGCCAAGCAGTGCCGTGGGGCAAGGAGGGCACGGGGAGCACAGGGACATTTCTTTACATATGATATTAACAGGGCAGCTGCTCTATTTTTAAGAAAAGAAACATCTGTGTTTTGATGAATCAGCAGATGACAATGACATTGATAATGGAAACAGTCTTCTATTGTGGGCAGCCACCCTGTCCACATCCCCAGTACCATTTATAGCACGTAGAGATCAGGGGACGAGACAAATTTGGAGATTTCGCTTTCTAAATTAAACATGATTAGCAGCTGTCCCTTTGTCTTAAGGACTGGTCTAGAAAACAGAACACCAATGTTCTACTTCCTTCCAGTCAGGCTACCTGGAGTCTGGGACAGTGCCTCCATGTGCTGTGAACTGCACATTAGGAAAGAAGCACAGTTCTAGACATTGGATCCTGTGAGCATTTGGTTTAAAATCTGTAAAAACCTGAGAAGTCACAGCAACAGAAACAATTGTGGGAAGAGAACCATGCATAAAATGCATGGTTTTCTGAACTGGATCAGGAATCTGTGACCTAAAGTGCTTCCCAACATAGTGGTCTAAGGTTACAAGTAGGGAACGTCAAACATGTCAGGAATCACCACATTGCTCTCCAACAGAATCTGTGCCGGGCAGACACGGCGGTAATGCTGCAGCGGGGCTTCCCAGAAAGGGATCCCTGAGCACGGAGCCCTGGCCTGCTGGAATCCACAGAAACACACCTAACGATGTCAGCACCACAAAGGTGCCTTTTCCACCCAGTGAGTAGTAGGAATATATCTGCCAGGCTAATAAATATTTTAAAAAGGATGTAATAATTAAGTGAAATGACACAAAAAAGGATGCGGAAGACAAATATGAAAAGATTCTTATGTGATGAATTCACAGGAGATGCAAAGATTAAATTATATTAAAAGCAGGATTTAAGGCATTTTAAACTAACACTTCTGTGACTATTACTACCATTTCAACTCCAACACTTCTTGCAATATTTCTAATTAAAATATTGCAATGCCTGATAGTGCCCAAGAGACACAAACTTGAAATAGACTAGACAGTGTCAGGAAGCAACATGAAACATGTTTTTCTTTCACAACTTCAAAGTCAACTCCACTTGGATGCAGTTTAAAAAAAAATTCAAAAAAAACCCACCACTAAATTTAGAACTGAAATTATATGGGACCCAAAAATAACTGTTTGAAAGTTAGAAATCTCAGAGGTCTAAATAATAGTGAACAGAACATGTCTTTTAAAGTGTGTTGGAGCTGGTTCTTAGCTGGATTACTCCAGTTTTCCGCTGATACAATTTCTGCAAAAATCGAGTCAACTCAGTTTCACCTGCTGAGAAGTGAAGCAACCAAATGGTAAATCAGAAGCAAGGGTTTTAACCCCAGTGTGTCTTCTCAACACCTCAAGCATAAGAGTAAATTATGAGTCTTGAAGCCAAATAAAAGGTTATCAATCATTCAGGCACTGGCATTCAGGCATGCAAACAACATTACCAGGGCTGGTGTTTATTGGTGCTCTTAAAACATGTTTAAAATTAGAAACATAGGCCAAAATACAGTCTCATTCCATGGAGCTGTTCCAGATTTACAACAGTGGTGTATACATATTCATTCCAAGTTTACATCAAGATCATTTAAAGACTAGCCCAAAAGTCACTGAAATCAATGGAAAAACTTCAGTAGATTCAAGAGGCCTTGGATCAAATCCTACCAGAAGTATTTGGCTCAGTAACAGTGCAAGGTTTCATACTAATTTTTTTCCTTAATGGCCCTTGTGGAGTAAATTTGTTCAGTCAGGAAATCAAAGCAGAGTGTCATGCCAGTCACTAAAGCTCAATGTCTTTTCTAAAAATAAGTCCATATTCTTTCTATTCCCCTACTCTACCCCATGAAAATATGGCATGAAGGAAGGTGATAGTTTTGTTTATTCATTACTCTCAGTAGAAAGCAGCTTTTCTTTTATCCTCTTAAGTGAGTTATTATAGCTTGTAAATCTTAGATCATTTTACTCAGTAAGACATATTTCACCATGAGAAATGCATTATTGCTGCCACATTTAGCATCCATTAAGACATGATTTTTATGAATTTATTTAATAGCTCATAACCCCAATACAAAATGTGCAGAGAAGCCTTTAGAAATCTAAAATAAAAGCATAAGTGAACAAGTAAGATGTGCTACCTAAGATGCTAGGAACAGAATTCTATCATCATTTTTGCACAATGATCAACTAAAGCTGAGTAGACACTGCACATGAGTAATTGGAGGAAAAATTTGACCATGAATTCAGTAAAATAATCTAAATTCAAAATGCAAAATCTACCATATCAAAGGAGATCAGTGAACACTATATGCAGATGTTCTGATGCTGCTGGTGACCAGCTCTACTGCATATTTCAGAGGAAGAGACACATTATACAGCTATTGAACAAGGGCAATTAATAAAATTTTTCCTCAAATAACTTCTTGGCTTGTATCTTATGTCTAAGGTGTTACAGCCTAATGCTCTTTTATTTATATGCTCTTGTATAACTGGATATTATCTGATATAAACAACTACCTTTTCCTTAAGTCTTCTACTAAACTAAGAAACCCAAGTGTTCTTTTGTAGATTGGTTACAAATCAATTTGAAACCACACAACAAAATGAAACTTCACCTAGTTTTTCAATAGTTGCTTTTCTGATTCATCGTATATTCTCTTCAATTTTCATTCCACACTCTAATTTGATTGCCTTCAGTGTTCAGTGTTATGGAAATAAAAACTGGAAATGCTTATAGTGCTTTCTAATCTACTGTTCTGCTAGGGCAGGGCTCTTTCTCAATCTCCATACTCTTCTTTTGTAAGCCCTGTTTTAAATCAGTTATGCCTTTGGGCTAACATTCTTCTCCTTTGAGGACTTCTTCCCAAAGAACCACATCCCTGTGGCAGGAAATCTTCCCTGTTTAGCAGGAGAGGTAACTTACTGCTGCCATGGAGTTGATGCGGTCAATGTAGTAGTCTGGCCAGCTGGTAGCAAGCTTATTGGGATCTTCTTGTTCCTGAAACAGAAAGTTAGGCAAGGTTACATAAGACTTTAGAGGATAAAAGCCACTCAAGAACCACCTGGGATTCTTCATTGCTCTGCTCTTTATCTTCCCCATATTCTTGTACAATGCACGTGGACGTGTGGCATTTATTACAAACATTTCTGAAAGTGTAAAGTTAGCAACCATGGTATGTCAGAGAGAAAAGGATCCCTTTCAGCTCAGATTATTGAACACAGAATAATAAAGTTTGATGGAGATACAGTTATCTTTGGCATCTAAGCAGCAAACCTCAGTCCCTTAAACACATTATGTTTCCAAGTAGAAGGATAGCCCATTTACAGATAGCAGGTTTACATTTTGTATCTTTATACTGTCAGAGTTATAAATTATTCGGTCTCTTTACTGTTATGGTGATGGTGGAATTCACCAACAAAGGGGTTTAATATCTGCTATGGAGAAAACAAACAAACAAACAAACAAAACAACAAGAATCTGAAAATAAGCTAAAGACTTCATCATTTTGATGTGACAAACCAGAACAGGTTCAGCCTGGACATTAGGAAGCATTGCTTAACAAGGAGGTTGGTCAGACACTGGAAAAGGCACCCTGGAGAGGTGGCTGATGCCCCAAGACTGATGATTATTAAAGAGGCATTTGGACAATGCCCTTAACCACCTGCTTTAATTTGATCAGTCCTGAATTGGCCAGACAGTGGTTCCAGGTGAATGTTGTCAGTCCCTCCAACTGAAATATTCTATTCTATCCTGTCTTAATCCTATCACATCTGTAAAGCCATGCAAAATCTCAGAGCATCCCAGGGAGCACAAAAGCATCCCCTCAGTTATAGCAGGAGCAGTATTAATCCTTATCTCCTTACCTCCCATGGAATCCACCTGAAATCATCTTCAGCAGGCTAATCTCCATCAACCTTCTAAAAGAAGACCCACACTGACCCAGGAACCATTTCTTTTTGTTCCTTGACTGCTTAAAGGAAATTAGATTTCCTTCTAATGAATGTATTTATTCCTAGATAGGTGTAAGAGTCACTGGTAACATGAGGATTGCTTTCCAGGATACTCATCTCCCATTATAAACTACAAATAATTAACATTAACACTACTAGCATATGCTAAGAGATTGAACCACTTGACTCATCCTAAGGATGACCAAATGGGTATGACGTCTGTGTGGATCTTGCCAATGTTGTCTGTGCATGAAAGCTTGCTCACACTCAAAAAGCTACCCTGGAAGATACACATTACAAAATTAAAAGTGTAGGTCTATCAGAGTACCTCAGCTATTCCTCCACTATTTAGGTTAGAGGTGAGAAATAGCTCTACATGCTGCCTGTCAAGCCACATTCAGAAAACACCTTGCTACCTGACAATTTCCTGCCAGGGTACATACCAACACATGACAATACAACTCAAAAACTTCATATTTTGAATTAAAAACAAAGCCATGACTGAGATTTGGATCTTTCCCTCTCTTTCTTCCACTGGATTTTCAACAAGTAAACTAANACTGGAAATGCTTATAGTGCTTTCTAATCTACTGTTCTGCTAGGGCAGGGCTCTTTCTCAATCTCCATACTCTTCTTTTGTAAGCCCTGTTTTAAATCAGTTATGCCTTTGGGCTAACATTCTTCTCCTTTGAGGACTTCTTCCCAAAGAACCACATCCCTGTGGCAGGAAATCTTCCCTGTTTAGCAGGAGAGGTAACTTACTGCTGCCATGGAGTTGATGCGGTCAATGTAGTAGTCTGGCCAGCTGGTAGCAAGCTTATTGGGATCTTCTTGTTCCTGAAACAGAAAGTTAGGCAAGGTTACATAAGACTTTAGAGGATAAAAGCCACTCAAGAACCACCTGGGATTCTTCATTGCTCTGCTCTTTATCTTCCCCATATTCTTGTACAATGCACGTGGACGTGTGGCATTTATTACAAACATTTCTGAAAGTGTAAAGTTAGCAACCATGGTATGTCAGAGAGAAAAGGATCCCTTTCAGCTCAGATTATTGAACACAGAATAATAAAGTTTGATGGAGATACAGTTATCTTTGGCATCTAAGCAGCAAACCTCAGTCCCTTAAACACATTATGTTTCCAAGTAGAAGGATAGCCCATTTACAGATAGCAGGTTTACATTTTGTATCTTTATACTGTCAGAGTTATAAATTATTCGGTCTCTTTACTGTTATGGTGATGGTGGAATTCACCAACAAAGGGGTTTAATATCTGCTATGGAGAAAACAAACAAACAAACAAACAAAACAACAAGAATCTGAAAATAAGCTAAAGACTTCATCATTTTGATGTGACAAACCAGAACAGGTTCAGCCTGGACATTAGGAAGCATTGCTTAACAAGGAGGTTGGTCAGACACTGGAAAAGGCACCCTGGAGAGGTGGCTGATGCCCCAAGACTGATGATTATTAAAGAGGCATTTGGACAATGCCCTTAACCACCTGCTTTAATTTGATCAGTCCTGAATTGGCCAGACAGTGGTTCCAGGTGAATGTTGTCAGTCCCTCCAACTGAAATATTCTATTCTATCCTGTCTTAATCCTATCACATCTGTAAAGCCATGCAAAATCTCAGAGCATCCCAGGGAGCACAAAAGCATCCCCTCAGTTATAGCAGGAGCAGTATTAATCCTTATCTCCTTACCTCCCATGGAATCCACCTGAAATCATCTTCAGCAGGCTAATCTCCATCAACCTTCTAAAAGAAGACCCACACTGACTCAGGAACCATTTCTTTTTGTTCCTTGACTGCTTAAAGGAAATTAGATTTCCTTCTAATGAATGTATTTATTCCTAGATAGGTGTAAGAGTCACTGGTAACATGAGGATTGCTTTCCAGGATACTCATCTCCCATTATAAACTACAAATAATTAACATTAACACTACTAGCATATGCTAAGAGATTGAACCACTTGACTCATCCTAAGGATGACCAAATGGGTATGACGTCTGTGTGGATCTTGCCAATGTTGTCTGTGCATGAAAGCTTGCTCACACTCAAAAAGCTACCCTGGAAGATACACATTACAAAATTAAAAGTGTAGGTCTATCAGAGTACCTCAGCTATTCCTCCACTATTTAGGTTAGAGGTGAGAAATAGCTCTACATGCTGCCTGTCAAGCCACATTCAGAAAACACCTTGCTACCTGACAATTTCCTGCCAGGGTACATACCAACACATGACAATACAACTCAAAAACTTCATATTTTGAATTAAAAACAAAGCCATGACTGAGATTTGGATCTTTCCCTCTCTTTCTTCCACTGGATTTTCAACAAGTAAACTAAAGGAGCATCTCCATTCATGATGACAAAACAGCTTTGTCCTCATCTAGAGAAGGACTGTGGTGCAGAAACACATCAGGTCAGTGTCAGGTCACACAGTGCAGGCCATAAATCTTTATTAATCCCTTGCACACAACTGAAGGACGAAGGAGAGCAGAAGAATTAAACAAAGCATCATACAGAAGAGTATCCCTGTATAAAAGGTATGAAAGGCTGGCAAAGTGGTAAGAGAGATACCAGCTATATCCACAATTGCTGTGCACACACCATGCAGCACCTCATGATAAAAGATGGTGCAATTAATAACAAGGTGATGTATCTCAAATTAATTGAGAAGTTCTGCTGATTCTCCTTACTCTCCTTTCCTGGCCAGAATAAGCAGGGATCTGACAGCCCCATATCTATGTCAAATAGCACAGAAATATGCAACTCCCTACCAACAGCCAGGTAGAATGACCACATGAATGTTTTTGGTACACTGCCTTTTGCTGCCCTTTTCTGTGCAGAATAATACCTCGTGGCAAGCACAACCCTGACAGCAGTTTCAAACTTGGCAGACCTTAACCTCCCTTGCAAAAATCAATACATGACCTTGACAATGGAAAAATAAATTAAAACACACAACAGATAAATACAGCATTATTTTTATATGATAATCTTATCATCCTCATAGAGAACAACAGGAATCAAAACAAAAGGGAGCTTATCTAGAGGTAAGAAGCAAGGTCATCTGCAGGGAACCTGGCTGAGCCACCAATGAGTGCTCATGTGCCCTTCTGAAATTCTCCTCTGCAGAGAATTACAAAAGACAGCTGTAATTGTTTGCAGGGTACACCTGACAAGAACACTGTCAGAACCTGTATTCTCTACATTTCTCCTGCTTTCATTCTGAATTCCAAATAAAGAAACAAACACATATAATTTAAGGAATGTCTGAACTCCTCCTTTATATTCCAAAATAAGCTACAATATTTTTTGTCTTTAAGATTTTTTTAAGGGGGAAAATAAGTATAAACACTTGAATGCTAGAACTAAAATTTCTAGATGTCTTTGTTAAGCATTCAGGCTGAAAACCATCAGGGACAGATACACTAGAAAAAATCAGAATTCTGAGCAATTTGCTACCTGAATGCAAACCACAGATTTCTTTCACAATCAGAACCAATGACCAGAAGATTCTGATATCCTAAAGTAAATCTGTATACATGATTAGCTTGACAATGAATCAAGGTCCTTGGTATATTCTGCTTTTGACTATTCTCTGTCCATTAAAAATTAGTCTGAACTCTTAGTCTGTAACTCTTATTGTTTGAATTAAAACTGGGGAAAATAATTGTTTCAGTGGAACACAAAGTATAAGATTTTTTCCTGAATTTAAGCCCAGACAAAAGATGCACATTGCTGAGGTTAAAAAAGTTTTATCAGATACTCCACTAAGCAATCCTCGCTTTCCAAAGTTGTTTTGGTCTAGAGGCATATTAAGGCAAGAGTCCATTCAATCTCAGTGGTCTCCAACACTCCCTGCTCATAAACCCAGAATTTTATGGTTGTCAATGTGTGTTTTACTTTGCTAGAATAAATGATAATGTGGTTAAAACCTGGCACTCTATTTCAATATGAAGTTCCAGAAAGCTATTTATATTCAGGATAAGCATGTAGATTTTTATCCAGCCTCATGAAGTCATTAAATTTATTTGCAGCAATTACCTGAGTGACATTTTTAACAGAGAGTCACATTCACACCTGTAGCATCAGAGCAAAAACAAAAACCCAAACATTTAACTGCTTAAATTATGTGAGTTCTGTCCATGCTAAAAGATTGCTGTACCAGGCTTTCTCTCAAAGGGGGAAGATATGTTGAAAATAAAAAGTAATTAAGTCTGTGGAGTGGGGTGCAACAACAGGGTGCTGGGTTTTCTTGTGTTTTGTTTTTAATATATTCAGAGAAAACTGCAAGGCAGCTTGATGATAATGGCAAAACCTTTCCCTTGTTCCAGGAGCACTGAGAAGGGCAAAAAACCCAACCAACAGGAAAAAAATGAGGCTTTAATATATAAAGCTGCATAGGTATCAAAAGCTGGAAACAATAACCCATCTGTATAAGGAAAAACATTAGCTGAAGGAATCTATTAAAGCAAAGCCTTCTTTTAGCTCCTTGAATAGTGTAAATATTACATTAAAAAACAGGCGTCAGCTTGTGGACTTTATAAGGGGCCATATCATTCTTCACTGAAGTAACAACTATGTAACTGCTGTGAAAACAGGATCTTGATACTATACAAGCCTGCAATATAGCCAAGGTATTATATAGGCTTTGACACTAATTTGGACAGGCTCCATGACTTGGTGGAAAGTGGAACTTATGACTTCATCCCAAATAGGACTTAATGGAGTTCTGCAAATATTTGGACCATCTGAACCAATCAAAATGAAAGAAAATAAAGCAGAGAATTGTGTGCACAGCTCAGCTGATCCCAAAAGCCTTTTCTGCAAATCCTGAGAGACCTGATCCATCAGGCAAGCTGTTCTCTAGAGACCAGAGACTTTTACAGGATGCCATGTCAGTGGGACAAGCATTTGCAATACAAAGACTGCCATAACACACTCAATTATAGACCACTGCCTTTGTTACAAAACTTTCTAAAAAGTACCTAACAGTAGTGTTACAAAGATCATGTAGAAATGCCAGATATTCATTGCTGAGTGGATCATGAAAATGAAAGACACTGTTTAAATGGTGTTTTTTTCAGTATGACTTCAGTCTTGAAGGAAACAGCACAGGGAAAGCCTATAGAGCCTGCACTGAAGCTCTTCTGGGGCAAGCACTGGGTTTCAGTTTCCAGTGATGACACACTGCTGTTTCACTCTGCACCAAGCCAACTCCAAAAATATTGAGCAATTCTCCAGAGCATGCCCTGAAATTCTGAGCATGCCAAAGCATTAATTAATACATCCACAAAATTAGCAGCTTTAGAAGACTTCTCTCCTACAGATGGAGACAGAGGTATATATGCTGACATGACCATTAAAACTCACTGTCAGAGTTAGGAACAGACTGGCACTCCTTTATGACACTCATTTATTTCCACCATCATTCATACCAGGTTATTTTTATGCAATGTCAGCAAATATTAACTCGCTGGGATCAGCAGGTGCTTGCCAGCCCTGAGTATCCAACCATTACATGGACTTTGCCACTACCTGCACACACACCCCCCCACACCCCTGTGATAAATTGCTAATGACTTATTAAGTCCTTCTAATAGGCAAACTATGAAATAAAATGTCCTCCTTGAACAGATGCACCATCTGTTATGGGTGTCACAGGACAAGCATGGGTACTCTTGGGATGACATCTATTCCTTATATCTGTTCTATATCTATTGGCAACATGACTTCCTCCTCAAACCTTGTCTCTTCAGTAGGGCAGACAGCTGACCTTTCCACTGTTTAGAACAGGATGGGAACAAGCCACACATCTGATGCCAGAAAATGTGGTTTAAAATCTTTCTTGGACAGGAAGCCATGATACTGTTCACTGAGCTCCCCTCCATATCCATAAAACCAATGTGCAAACAGAGATGAAGGATACAAAATGAGGCTACTGCAATATAAATTCCTGTCCAAGCTTGTTCACTGCATTATGTCCAGACACTGCATGCTCAAGGTCACAAAGAAATGCATTTCCTTGCAAAAGCCACATTAAGGTTCCTCCTCTCAACAGCCTGCACACATCATTCGAGTACATCACAGAGCTGAAGGATGGGTTATTTTACCTGGTCTGAAAGGTCAGCATCATCACATACAGCTCAGAAAATACAAATCATGGAGTTCAAATCATTACAAGAAACTTATAAAATTTAAGAAAAAGTGAAATATATTATTTATCATAGCCCCTGTAGATATTTTTCAAATTTTCCATTGAAAAGCAATAGGAATTGGAGTCCTGATTACAAATAACTGGGCATTTTTGGGGTGTGTCTGAATTTTTTTTTAATGACAATTGACTGAAATTTTAACATGATTTACATCAGTTAGGATGAAAGCCTTTCTGGATAAAGATTCTCAGTTTCTTGTTGAAGCCTCTCACACTCTTCCCAATAACAGCTCAGCTGGTAAAATGTTCATCTGAGACGTGTAGGACTCAGACTGAGCCCATGCTCAGTTCCAAAATGAAGGGTGTGACCCTTGCTCTTCACATTTATATTCTGGCCACAAAAACAAGGTGGGATTTTTGTTTGCCTGAAGGGTGGAAGATGGTTATTCCAGGTTCTTCACATCCCTTCAGAGATGTAAAGACTCAGCTCATCACAACATCTATTAAGAGATGTCACAGAATCAATCTTGTAATACCTTGCACTGCACATTGATGAAGGTCCTTCAAAAAATTAACATATTTGGGTTTTTCAGTGTTTCTACCAGTGAGATCAGCAGAAAGAGGAAAAATGGGATGCAGACAACACACAGTACCCATTTACACAGGAGATCTGTAGTACAGCCAAGGATCAATCCATGTAAGCTGTACTGCACTCTCATTCAAATCACCATTCTCCCCTTTTTTCATGTCTGACCTACTGACTTTCCTTCACTTAAAGAAATTCAGCTTTCAAAGAAACATTTACTTGTTTATTAACACACTGTCCATTCTGTTGGCTATGTCTCAGTTCAGAGCAGCCAAAGTTCTGCAAATAAAAAGTGCTTTCATTAAAAGACACAAAATGTGTTTGATCTGCTGTGGGACAAAATTCTAATTCAGAAGCGGAGCTAAAATACATCTAAGCTTTTCAGACAGTTTATGCCTCCAAAAAGCCAACCATGTCCCAAGAGATGCTAATTTTGAAACAGCACAGACCAGAGGACTGAGCCATTCACTAGACAGATGTGGTCACTGCTCCATTTCTCAGACTTCATGACTAGCATTTACACAAATAGTCTCAGAGTTTTGGGAAGGAAGCTATATCCAAGCCTTTTAAGCACAATTTACCCAGATTGAGAAAAACAAACATTACTTCTCTCCCTGGAATTAAGCTATTGATGTGCAGATAATAATCCTTCTTCCACAAAAGCAGTCTACTGTGTAACTTATTAAAGAGAATATTCATTAATCACCAGCTGGAGCATACAATTGAGTTCTAATTGCCCCTCACAAAGGTCAGGTATATCCACCCATACTTACAGTTCACTGCATTATGACACAGGGCTGTTTTCCTTAACAGATCAGAGTGGGTTTTTCCTTTTTTTCTTTTTTTGCTTCATTTAGCCTGAGCTCTGCCCTGTTGCCAGTAACTTGACAAAGCTTATTATGACTTCTGATGCTGCTTACCAACCTTTCTTTCAAAGGCAGAATCAAAGGCTGCTGATTATTATTTATATTACAAAATACCTAATACTGTCAAACTGTGGAACTCCCTGTCAAAAAATATAATAAAGTATAAAAGTGGAAAAGGAATACATATATGAACAATGAGGATTCCTGCTTAGAAAGCATTTCCTAATATTGAGAGGAGCTTCAGTGCTGCAGAAATTCACCAGCCTTTAGAAATCAAAATGGATTATCAGTCATTTTTGAAAGATGATTGACTCTACCGGGGCTGAAAATTTTCCAGTTGAGTTAAATAATTTTTTTTAACTAATTATGCCATCTCTCACTTTTTTTTTGCTTCCCAAGCACTCAAAGATACAGAATCCTCAGAAATTGCCCCTTATATACACATGATGTGTCATTTCCAACCTCCTCTAAAACTCAAAGCCACTTCAAATTAATTATTCCTAATTGATATCAGTCTAAGGGTGAGAAAGGCCATGCTTTTATTTCCTGTCCTCCAGAAAACAGAGGAGATCCATTGCATATACACACAGGGAGAGTTTCTCACAGAAAATAGCCTAGAATGGCATAACTGGCAGGCAGAAAGGTGGCTGGTGCATTGTTTTGAGTCAAAGATAATAGTGTTGTCTGAAACCTCAGAAGTCTTAACCACTGATTTTAATGTGTAACTGTAGTGTTTAAACCAAGATAAAGTTTACAATCAACATATCTGGCACAAGACTAACAATAGGTTACTGATGGAGAGAGTCCCATTTTAAGGAGCTTTATATTTTAGTAGAATTGCACAGTATACTTTAAGAATCTTCTTTTTCCTCTTCTTTTGGCTTTTTATCATTCTCCTCAATACACACAGATGTAAACTTGCTGCCACCACTGACTGCAGCAGCCTCTTCTTGTCACTTACAGATCACATAAGCCTGCTTGTCCCTCTTCAAACATATCCAGCCCTGCTATAGGATGGAAATCCCACCATCACCAGGCATTAAATTAGGGTTATAGTGTCTGAAGTGACCAGGAAGATTACTTGCCCCAGAATGACTTAATTGTACAGCTGGAGCCACACTGAATTCAGTGACCTCTGCCCTCAGGACAAAGCTTTCTTGACAAATTGTAACAATATTAAACATTGTTCCTCTGCTGAATCTTTAGCTTCTGCCATGGAAGTTGGTCTCTTGAGTAAATTCTCCTGACTCTGTTGCTGTATAAATATCCTTCTGTACTATTACCTGAAGTCCATATTCATGTTTAATACCTTTTATGTGCTCTACTTTGCACAAGTCCCATCTGATCAACCAACTGATATTTTGCTGTTGATAAGTGTATAATCTAAATAATGAGCTGCCAAATACTAACCCATGAATTCCCTGCACTTTCAATGAACAAGTGCTCAGGAGTCTACCTTTCCTCAGCCCATCCACTCCTTCTGGATGTGAGGGGAAATGTCCCCTAGGGAGGAACCTACCAGTCAGAAGATTGACTCATCATGATCATTCATGAGCATCATCCATGTTCTCATGGACATGGCCTGCTCAGCAGGTGTGTGGCTGTGCACTGAGGCTGCCCTCCTGAAGCACAGCTCTGCTCCCACCAGCCTGCAGCAAGCTCGAGGTCACATTCTGCAGCAATGGGTGTCATCTGTGGCAGGTGAAGCCAACAATCTGTCACAACGAGCCCCAGGCAGCAGCAGCAGGACATATTCCACTGTTTTGTTAACAACCAAACTCTGCTTTGTCCCTCCTACTGTGCACTCTGTTTATACAGGTACTGTGTGTACATCCCCATTAACCCCGTGCAGCTTACAGTCAACATTCCACAGATACACAAAGAGACTTTTTCCTCACCCAGCCAGCTTACCTTGTCTCCTTTCCAACAGCACTCCTTTCAGCTGTATCCCTACCACACCAAGATGTCGTCACTTGGACTCTCTCCTTCTTCACTTCCTTTCCTCCTCCTCCTCCTGGCATTCTTTAGGCAAAGTGAAAAGCCACAGAAGGGCCCAGTCTATGTAACTGAGCCTCCAAGTTTATCTTTCTGTCCTACTGTTTATCTCCAAAAAGCAATGACTTAAAATCTTTTGTAAATAAAATGAAGTCACCTCCAATTCACGCCAAACACCCTGCATGCTGCTGGGTGATGGGAATGAAATGTCACTTACTGTGCTCAGAGACACACAGAACTACCTAGGACACACCTACCTAGAGCCAGCAGAGATATTTAGGACAAGTCCTTCTGGAAGCACACCACAAGAGATTTTTTAAATACCAAATTCTAAAAAGGTTTCTCTTTGCTGTTCATAACATGTGTACTGTCTGTTTTTGCAGGGACACTGCTGCTTGCTTTAGTTTGTTTCTGCTCTGGGCCCTTTTTTAACCATAATGACAGTAAGATGGTCAGAGCAGCCAATGTATTTTCCATTTTTCTCCATCATTTAACCCTGCACCTGTTAGACAGGTGAACAAAGGAAATAAATACAGCCTGAGAGGCCCACAGCTCTTAAGCTGCTAGCCCAGTATTTGACTGTATCACTCAGCTGCTTTATCTCTGCCCTTTCCATAAATTCAGGTAAAACTCTTTCTCCCAGCCTTCATTCCTCTCACTTAGTACATCTGCAAAGTGTTTGGGCTGCCAAGTGCCTTTCAACAGATGACTGAATTATCACGAAAGACAGTGTGATTTTCACCTCAGTTAAGGTGTGTAGCTGAAACTGTCACATCTCACTGCAATGAAAACTAAACAACTCTCCAGAAAGTAGAAGGAAATTCCTTTCTTTCTCTTCATGGTTGTCACTAGATTATGACAACAATTCTTTATTGTGCCTTAAATTGCTCACTGGAAAGACAAGAATTCAGCCACTCTTCCTGCTCAGTATTCAGTAGCTTTTTTAAGGCTAGTGAACATTCAGTGAAATTCAGAATGAGCCCTGATCTCTGCCAAATTTGCTTTTCACACACCACAGAAACATGTTAGTTATTTACATATTCTTTGCTCTTGCTTATCCACCAAAGACTAATCTGAATGGTGAGAACTGCCTCGTACAGAGTATATGTTGTTGTTGTTGTTGTTGTTGTTGTTGTTGTTGTTATTATTATTATTATTATTATTATTATTATTATTATTATTACTACTACATGCCATCAGCAGGACTGGCTTATATCTGGATTGTGAAGAACCACAACTTTCACAAGAGGACAGAGGACAGACAAGGACAGAACATAATCCACTGGCACCAGCATTTACATGTACTTCCCATGCAGCAGAATTGGATTGCTCACCATTATTTTTGCTCTTAAGTACATCAAATTACACCATGTTAGTAGGATGACAGCTGGATAAATGTTGGGGTTTTTTCCTTTCTTCTTTTTCATGCTAGGGTCAAATCTGCTTCCACTGAGTCCTCCCAAACTCCCACAGAAGGCAAGACAAATGCAAAACACATCATTAAGCATGATGATGACAGTTTTCTAACTCAGGACTATTTTGGGCTTGATTTTTGATTAGTGTTGAGTTCTAACTTCAACTGAAGCACTAGTAGCTCACCTGAAAAATGCAGACCTGCAAGATGGACAAAAAAATTCTGCATACTCAGAATATCTATAGCAAATACCATTGCAAGTTTATGGCATTTATATCTTCAGCAGCCTGAACTAAGGAGGTAAGAAGGCATTTTTTAAGCAACAACTAAACTTTTTTTTGTTGGAGAGGGAAAGGAGAGGGAGGAAGAAACTAAAAATATTCCATGCTGTTCCCATGGGGGGCAGGGAAGAAAATACTTTACAATTATACATAAATAAATATATAATTTCATCACCCTGACCCAAGGTAACCTCTTACGCTAGGATAAATAAATGAGTCTGCAACTGTTGGCATTGCAACATGAAAAACAAAAACCAAATAAAGCAGACAACTTGGAGAAACTTATTATCTCCTCTTATATCTGCTACAATGTGGTCTTTTACGTGTCATAATTCCAAGCTGTAATAATGGTATATCAATTGAAATGTGCATGCATTTTTGCCTTCTTGACACTAAACTTACATTTTAAACCATTAGAGGAGTGACTTCAAGAAAAAAATGTTAAGAGGAGTCTCTAACATCATTAAGCCTACTATCCTGTTTCTTCAAGTGATCACTTTGAGGTCTTTGCTATAGAACCAAAAATAACAAGTGAAAAACATGAAGAAAAAATTATAGGAGCTCCAAGATAAACCATAAAAACCAGGTAATTATTCTTCTCAGGTATGCTGACCTGCTTAAAAAATAATAGGGCAACATCTACAAATTTATATTATAATTATATGAGCTAAAATTTCTCAATTCATTTTATGGAACTATAAAAGAATGAGATGGTATCTTACATCAATCTCAAGTTTTACTCTTCCTTTGAAAACACATTCTCTGCATTAAATGATGTAAAAGGAGATGTATATAATTTTAGGCCTTACTTTACATTGTATTAATGGTGCTGCCCAAATTTCAGAACTACTGCTTCAGCCAATGACTCACATCACAGGTACCATCAATCAAACTGTTCTTCCACACTGAAAAGACCCAAGACACACCACTAATCAGGAAATGTGTGGGTTTGCTGCATTAGTGACACTCTTGCACCATTTTGCTTTTTTCTGTTAGGTCCTCTGCTTGTCACAGGGCAGAGTTTCTGAACTTGATTTTCTTAAGCCTACTTGCATTTATAGCAAAGCAATTTTTGAAGTCATGTGCCTGTCTTCCATACCTAGACTAAAGATACTGAAGTGACCCAATGTCAGCATCAAGCTAACAAATCATTCCAAACATCTGAGCATGAAGTCATTCTGCTAACAGAAAAAGGAACAGATGCTGGTGGGAAAAAAGGAAGTTAACTCCACAATTGCTGGCATTTTCCAAACATCAAGCTGAAGGAATGCCGTGGTTTGCAAAGGGCAACATCCTCCCACTGTGACTTCCCAGCGTCATGAGATTTCAGTGAGCCCTAGGCTAACTCAAAGCAAGTCTATTTTCAGAGAATTAATTTGAGAGATTCCACATTTCAGACTGTTTCACCAGCAGCCTCCTGAGCTAAAGGAAGTCATGCAGTCTTCCCAGACCAAAAGCAACCATGAATCCCAGGCACTGGGAGAGAACCAAATAGAATCTGCTGCAGCCTGGTTCGAGGAGCTGGCCTCATAGCAATAACACAGGACAGCATACACGAGGTTGTACAAAGCCTTTTTGTGATTCCCTTTCTTTACAAGGCCATGCAGCTGCTTTCCCAGCTTGATTTATGAACAGTTTAGAAAATCACAAATCAATTTAGGATGGAAGGTACCTTGAGAAAAAGAGACCTGCTCAAAGCTAATTTCATCAGGTTGTTCAGGTCATTGTCAAGGTTTGAATATTGTGTTAAATTCAAATGTTGACTGAAGCTGAACTTTAGCCACGAACTTCCAAAGCACTGGTAAGAAGAGAAACAATTTTCTGATGTACCAAAGACTTCAGATAAAGTATAATTCTCCATATCCAGTGTGGCTTTGCTGGCCTTTGCCCTGTGATCATGAGACACCCTCACTGATTGGTCACCAACACTGCTAATTTTGGGATTGCTTACACTAAGCACTCAAAACCCCACACAGCTTCTTCAGCCCTCTACTGCCCACCAACTGCTTTTGCTGTTGGGCTATCACACGTGCTGTGAGGGCTATCCTGTGTTTTCCAGACTTCCCAGGAAAGAGAGGGTAGAAGAACCCACCCCCACATCCAGCCCCACTCCCCTTCAACACTTCCTGCAGAGCTGCAAGAAGATCTCTCATGAAGTCACATCCAAGACTCATCAAACTGTGAGTCCTTACAAATGGCTTCTCAAATACTGCAGCAAACCATCCTGGTGTTCATGTCTGCTGCTCCCAGATACAGCATATGTATGGAACAACAACTCTAAGGAAAGGAACTTATAAGGGACACATTAAATGCTCCTTAAAGCTATAAATCCATAACCAAAACAGTTTAATATTCCAAATCAATAACAGACTCTAAGAGTATTTCAAAGAGGAAAAAATAATGCAAGAAGATAGAATTGAAAACAATACAACTTCAAACCACCCACTTCACTTATTATGGGACAACCACGTGCTTGGCAGTCTTCATACAGAAAGGATGAACCCCAAAGGGCTTTCGTAGCTCAGAACAGACAATACAAAACCAAAAACCCACACTCAGACAACACAATAGTGTGATCTTCATCTGGTATATTGTATCACTAAATGAGACCAGATGAAGATCCATTTCCTCTCTTCTTTAGGGAATATGTATCATCTCCTGAATACCTCAGAACTGGCTGAATGGCAGAACCCAGGGGGATCCAATGGCCCAGGGTCTAGTTAGAGGCCTTTCACTAGTGATGTCCCCCAAGGTTCAATACTGGGCCCAGTATCGTTTCACATGTTCATCAATGACTTGGATGAAGGGGCAGATGCCTCCTCAGCAAGTTCACTGATGACACAAGTCTGGGAGGAGTGGCTGATACCCCAGAGGGCTGTGCAGCCCTTCAGAAGGACAAGCTGGAGAGATGGGCACAGAGGAACCTTCTGAAATTCAACAAAGGTAAGTGCAGGGTGCTTCATCTGGGGTNGGCTGGAGGAGTTCGGCCTGTTCAGACTGGAGAAGTAACAATGGAGAGGGAATCTCATCAATGTCTATCAGTATCTGAAGGGAGGATGTTAAGAGGATGGAGCCAGGCACTTTGTGGTGCTGAGCAATAGGGCAGGAGGCAATGGGCAGAAACTGATGCACAGAAAGTTCCACCTAAATATGAGGCAGAACTTTACTGTGTGGGTGACCAAGCCCTGGAATAGGTTGTCCAGAGAGGTTGTGGAGTTTCCCTCAACAGAGATATTCAAGAATGGTCAAGATGCAATCCTGTGAGGTGCTCTAGAATGACCCTGCATGCCACAGATGATCCCACTGATGGTCCCTAACCCAGTTTGTGATTCTGTGATCTCAATGTGTAACTCCTACTTTAAAGCAGGAACCTGAAGAAGTGAACTCCTACCTAAATACATCAAGTGTAATGCAATCTCTTGCTCTTAGAACCTCCATATGAAGACTTAAATGCAAAGAGAAGACCTCAGGGTTTGAAATAAAAGCCCTGCCAGGTCACTTTAGCATAGAAATATTTCACAGAAGTAACTGTCTCTCCATCTTAACCAATCTGAAATTATGCTTCACAGTGCAAAACCACAGATGCACAGCAGCCCTAGAACAAAGAGTAAGTGCAGAAATTTTCACTCACTTCTGAAAGCTTTCCCTAAAGGCAAGGAGAACTCTAGGCCTTACATTTGCATCCATCTTGTTGTTCATCCCTTATGGTACTTATATAAAAAGCTGCAAAAGCAGCTTAGATCCCTCCAGTAGATTTCAAAGTATCTAACTCTATATCCAGCTGCACAATATCAAGCTATACTTTTTATGGTGACATTTTGCTAACAATCCAAACCTCGAGGGCAAAGGTCAAAGAGAAACTCTCAAAGAAAGAAAAAACCCAAGCCAGACATGGAGGCATTATCTTCATTAATGTTAGGCAGCCAGCACGGGACCAAAGCGGGAGTTTGCGAAAATGAGCTGCAAATGACATAAAAAGACCGCAGTAAAACTACTAAAAGTTAATGTCCAGCTAAGACTGGGATTCTCAAGAGTGTTTCAAAGCCTCTGAAGATGCAGCCCTGATGTTGGGAAAAGAGAACTGAATGCAAAGTCATGCTGCTTCTTTGTGACAGAGATGTAAATCTTCTCTGGGAGGGCATCTGGGGCACTCTGTACCTGGACTGCAGCCCCAGTGGCTCAGCACTGATCTGTGACCTCAGTCCAAAGGACTTGGACTCCTTAATGATTGTGTAATGCACAAAAGTGCCTCCTGCTCTGTCCTTCCTGCTCCTTGCACTGAGCTTACCCCAACCCAGAAACTTCACCACAAGAACAGTAGGAGGCAGATAAGTGCAGTAAAGAAAAAGAATGAATGGTGCTTAACTGAAAATATATTTGGATATTTCAGAAGTATCTTTTAAAAAGAAAAGGAAAGGGGAAAGGGAAAAAATCAGGAATACTGTATGTAGCCAAGGTATGTGTAAATAGTGCAGGGAAAAGTATAAGAGAAGGGCATGGCCAAAATGTTTCCAAAATGCTTTCTAACTACCTATTCTTTCATTCAGGTAGAGAGAAATGCATTTATGCATAAATATAACAATGATGGTTCTTTGAAAGTACAAAACAATTTAAATCACAGACTTTTGGAATCAGGATATTTTCTGACTCCTACTTCCATATCTAGTTTACTAATTTTTTTAGTCATCAGGTAGATGAAAAACATAATTAATAGATGTTAAAAAATAATTGCAGAGGATGGTGTCATGAAGGATATTCCTTTATTTTCTGCATATTGGCTATTACAGACTATGGTTCAGGTAAATTTTCCTCAAAATTTTTATATCCTATTTTGCTGTTGTGGAAAATCTCTTTCCCATAACAGAAGAAGTAGAATAAATTTATGGATTACAAGCATGTACTTTTTTTTCAGATGCCATGAATGTCTGCTTCCAGAAAGTTTCAATGTGCTGCTTATTACCTCACTACTCAAGTTTAAATAATCTCACTTGAGCAGATAATGCACAATCAACTCAAAGCAACTATTCTAGGATATCACTAAAATCACAAGTGTACAAGACAACACTGAGATATTTAGGAGATCTCAACATATTAGGATTGAGATTTTTGATGGATGTTTTGTTTGATTGGAAGAAGCTGTATGATACAGCTAGTTCAGTCTGACTCTACTTTGGAAAAAGATTTGCTACCAAACTTTTTTAGAAAGACGGAAGTGAAAAAAAAAATCCCTAACTTGTTTAACTCTGCAAAATGTGTGTGCTTGCTACTAAAATCTGCTCAGCCAAAGGCTTACAAATTGGTCTCTGGAGGCAGGAAAGGCCATAAAAAGAAAACAAGTTGACTTGCTTTCCAATAGCAATAAGTCTAACAGCTTGCAGGGTTGTTCAGAAGGCAGTAAGCTATGGCCCTTGTTCCTACAAACACAGGCTGCATCCAAAGCAATGTGTGCTGAAGCAGTGAAATACCTGCATTTTCTACCCTTTTTTGGGATCCCAATATGAGCTCGTGTGCAGATGAGGCAATTGAGCTAACAACCCTTTCTTTCCATATAATTATTTGGTGTTTAATGAGATTATATATGTTAGTATCAGCTGCTGGTAAAACAGCACTGAAGAACACTGGTTTTCTAAACTTTGACATAGGAAATTTGCAAATAAACACATTTGAAATCTTGGTCTAGTGCTGGATTTAATTCCTGCAAAACCTATATCTGGTAGGAAATCTAGAGAAAGGCATTACAGAGGTGTTTTATATAAGTTGAAATTTTATCTTATGGTGAGATATGAAGGTTATTCTAAACAAAACCAGAATAAAGTACCTGAACTTAGGGAGGATGTTATAATTTGTATTTTCTACATATGGTTTTACTTAATAATATCAGTGCAAGCTCCTTCTACAAAGGAAGAGGCAATCTCAGCATGTACTGGTGGTTTGGGTAGAGGGTCAGGGTGCCGTTGGTGGTGACTAATCAATGATTCTTCTGCTGCAAATCAAGACAACTGCACTTCTCATTGTCCATCCTGTACTGATTAATGGCAAAGTCGAGAACAGCTGAGACTGAGAAGATATTAACATTTTCCAGCAGACTGGCCTTTATCCCTTGCAGATAGCTATTCCACAAATGAGAGCAAAGCATTCACTAGAGCTGCTAGCCAGAGCTACTCTTTTAGGTCAAATAATTGGTGACTTGTTTTTAATACTAAAGGTTTCAGATATGAACCCAGAATAGCCAAAAGTGGCCACAGCAAGGATGGTTGTGTAATACTGTGTGAATGCTACTGTGCAGGTATCACTCACAGCCTCATGGAATTTCAGTTCAGAATTCAGCCTCCTTTGATTCCTGTGGACTGCTGACTGGCAAGAGGTGCCCCTGGCATACAACCTTCAGTGAACAGACCTACCTGTCTTCCTCCATTTCTTCAGAAAGGCTTGATATCAGGAACAGGTGGAATGAGTTTTGTAATATGAGAGTGACTTTCTGCCACCACTTTGGAATCCAGCACCACAGAAGATTACATCTAACATCTGACTGCCAAGATAAATGTGTGTCTACAACAATGGCTAACCTTCATTCCTGCAAGTGACATTTGTTTATTTAAGGCAGCCCAGTAATCTCACCACCTCTAGAGCAAATCAGGAAGCTCTGACTTTCCATTACTTTTAGACTAGAAAAGGCACCTGAGATTAAAAATTGTGAGCAGTTGTCTCAGTCTGCACTTCTTGACCTCCTAGTTCATAGTGTTTCCACTTGCCCTATCTCAAAGCACAGGGCCCCCACTTGCCAGGACACCCCAAGAACCCAACATCAACAAAACAGAGCACTCTGGGGGCTTGTCCTGGACAGCTGGAAGTCTTCTGCCAAGTGAGAAATTGGACCCTTTGTTGCTAAAATTAGATTGCAAATTCTTCAGGGAAAAGGGGGCTTTGCTTTAAAGGGAAGCCTGGAACAGGCTGTTGTGTCACTGTGAAACAATGATGATAGGGGGATTAGGTAGTAGGCTAGAGAGAGATGTCATCACCAATCATCTGACTCCCTGTGAGGGAAACAATGAATAACACTGGACAGTTAAGGTTTCAAGTAATTGAAAGTATCTACAATGCAATGAATAGACATCTGGCAATGGTATCCCATTCCAGTTAACACATCGTTTTGGATAGCTGGAGTTCAGCTAACTGAGGTTGCATTATAAATGCATTATAAAGATTTTCCAGCATGCAATTTCTTTAAGTTTGGAAGTCTTTAAGATTCTTATAGCAAATCCATCGCTGTAGAACACAGGGGAAAACAAACAAACAAGCCCAACAAAAACAAAACCTCCAATGTAATGAGTGAATCCAACCAACACATTAAATACATTAAAGCACAAATCTTCCTGCCAAGGCTGATTGGTTTGGGAGATGAGATGTCTCTAAGACAGCTACAAATAGATCCTCTCCCACCAGAGCTGAAAAACCCAGCTGAGCTGGCCAGCAAAAATGTAAAGCAGACATTAATCATAGCAACCTGCACCTTCCCTCCACTTGCAAGCTCTGTGTACCAGCAGGAAAAAAGAATGGAGACAGCACTGAAGACAATGGAGCTTAGACTGCTCTTGTGCACTGTTTCTACCTCTGAGCTATTGCTAGCTCAGAGCCACTGTAATTAATTGATTTCTATTAACTTCCCTGTGTGAAATTAAAAAAAAAACAACAACCAAACAAAAAAGCCCTGAAGGCCAAACACCCTGATTGGACTGGTTTTCTTTAATTACATGGTAAGAGAGTTCGCTGCCCCCACTCAGAGGACAAAAGGCAGCAAACACAGCCTCCAGAAGGACCATGAGCAGGATTTTAATCTGTCATATTCAGCATTGAAATCTAAACCTCCTCTTCCACCTTCTGTTATGCAGACTTAGGTTTAAAGACTGATGCTCTCAAAGCATGATTTGCACACTTGGGAAATAAAATCAACCAACAAACCCACCACACCTTTTTCCTCCTAACATTTATGGCTAATAAATACATGCTATTGAGGTTATCTTGGTAGTTAAAACTACCAAGTTTTAAGACATCACTATTGTTGCATACTTTACAGATATTTGAAGAATTCAGCAATACTTTTTCTATTTTAAGCAACCTATGAAAGTTTCAAAAAAATTCCTAAATACATTTCCATTATAGTTTTTCTTTCAGCTCAAAGAAAAAATAAACCAACAAACATAAAGAACCCCAAACAAGCAATAAAACACAAAAACCTCAAACATGGAAAAGATTCAAAATGGCACAGTGTACTCTTTTAAGATGTTAATATTCTCTTCAGAAATTGCACATGCATACATTACTTATCAGAAAACTGTGCCATATCCATGCTGATAAAAATCCTTCCATCACTTATTCATGTTCTTGAGTAAACAGTAGATAAACACATAGCTCAAATCAAGATGCAATTATGAATATGCACACAGAATTTATTGGTGAGCTACTCCAATGAGGACAACAGTAGTACCTTCTTTTTGCTGCAGTAAATCTGCCATTTCTTCTCTGGAGGGAGTGCAAACATAGCCTCTCTGTTCTTGTCTGTGAGATCCAATTCATCCTGGAGATTGAAAAAAAGAAAAACAGAAAAAAAAAAAACAGTCAACAGCTGCATTGGCAACTTCTAGTAAGTTGAGAGGTTCCTGGACCAGGCACGTTTGACTAGCCTTCAATCAAGAGGACTTAGTGGCTCCCAAAGACTCCAAAGATTATTTGTTTTGTGATGATTTCCTTGGTACCTTGAGTTCTCCCTGTCAGAGCATAACCTATGAAGAGAGGCAGCCTGAACAACTCCCATGTCAAACTTCCACTCCTAATGATCAGTCAAGGACGGGAAGGATCACATGAAAGGGGTGAAGTGAAAAACTCTAAGCACTGGATTCTGTGACACTAATATTCTTTACGACACTTAGAGAAAAGCTAACAGTTTGAGACATCTTTTTTTCCTGGCCAGCAGCACCAAATTGCTCTTTCATAGAAAGAAAATAGTTTAATTTCTCAATCTTTCCTGCAAAGGCCATGAGACAGCTGTCCTGTTATCAACAACCTACAGGTTGAAATTATTTTCCTGATGTTTGTCCTCTGCACCACACAATCCCCATCAAAGACACCCAGCATTTCAGACATAAAGGACATAACTCCACAGTGTCACACTGGGTTGATCAGAGCAGCATATTCAGTCTCTGCTAAGTGAGCTCAGTAGAACATACCCTCTTAAAGCTGAGCCAAGCTTACATTAGTAAAATGAAGGATAATGCTGTGTTCTGGAACTGACCACCAAATTCCACAGTTACTCCTTGTAAAAGATGAATAACAATAGGCTCTTTTCCTATACATGTCTCTAAAACTATCAAATGAGAGATTGCTGCTTCCTGTGTGTTAAGTCAGTACTGACCAGAACAAGGCTCCAATCAAAGCTGCCAATTTTAAGTGCTAATAAAGAGAATTAAACACAAAAGAATGGTCTTCAGAGCAAGCAGACTCAATGAGCAGGGACAGATGAAGATGTCTAAATTAGAGTTTCAATAATATAAAGAAAATCATCCAGTAATGTTTCAATGAATCAGTTTTGGCAGGGGCTTGATTTTTTTTCCCCATGTATTTGAAATATTTGGAGAAGGAAGTGTCCAGGGGTCCAATATCAAGATGACATTGTGGCACTAAAACGCTGCAAACACAGATTTTGGCACCCACACTAACCTTGTCCAGGCAGAGACAATACCTCTTTAACTCAGCCCAACAATGGCTCATTTGGAAAGTGTTCAGGGCTGGGAAACTTGTGAAAACAGTGAGCAAAATTGCACACTGAGCCTGGTAGCGGCTGCTGACAGATTTAAAAGCCCATAGAGATTTAAGCTGCAAAAAGGTACAAAAGAAATGCAAACAGTAACAAGGCGAGGTCAGTGCCAGCAGCTCAAGGTAGAAGAAGCTGGAGGGCTATTTTAAACAAGAAAAAGTTTAAAGGGAAAAAAAAAATTAGCTGTGCAAAAAGAGTGCAAACCATGTGGAAATGTTTAGTGTGAGTTTCCAAACAAGGGGGCAGCCAAGCGAGGCAAGGAGTTTTATCCTTGCTATACACAATTAGAAAACTCAGGCCAGGATCACATTCTTAGGGGGAGAGGGAGAGTGAAACTACATGTAAGGCCTTCAGACAAGCAAAGGAATGCTGTTAGAGGTCAAGCATGTGGAAGGGAAAGGAGGGGCAGATCAGGAATCAGAAATGCCAGGTTTGGAAGAACCACCATAGAAGCCAGAATATACATGAGCTGTCTGGGCTAAGCGGAATTCTTAGAAAAAAAAATTATTGTTTTATTGACCTATTGACCTGCTTAATGAATGCTCTTACTTTTTTTTT
>VZRX01022433.1:19363-35255 GCA_013398075.1 Notiomystis cincta | reverse complement strand
AATACAGTGCAGCTAAGTTGGTTTTCTAATCCATGGTTTAGACTCCACTCTTTCTGGAGTCTGCTGGCAGATCAGACAAGTAGCAGAAGCTCTGCACATAAGCTGTGCACTAAACTAAATGAAGATCTCAATCAACACAGTTCAAGACAGCCATTTCATCAAAAAAACTAAAACCACCCCAAGGTCAGGATTCTGACACTGCAGCTTGTAGACACTGGCCTGGATAGTGGCAGTATTAGGGATATAAAGATAAATCTGCTTTCAATGGGATAATAAGAATATGCAACTTCCAGTCACATAATTTTGCATCACAACATGCTTTTCAGGACAAGAGGCCTAGAAACTTAGCTTGAAAGGATGGAAGATCCAGAGGGAAAATAGTGCTCCCACATTATTGTGACTCAGGAGGGTAGAGAGAGCCAAAAGAACTTTAGAAGTCATCGCATTAGCTCAGGTAGCATAGTAACAAGGAAACTGTTCAGGGTTTCCAGGCATAAGGGGATCATCAGAGGTAGACCCAAAGACACCTGCCTGGAAAACAGCACATGAAAAATGGCTGACCCTTCATTTTGAAAGTTCATGTTTGTCTATGTTGGGAGGTAAAACGCTGGGTTCTAACATCCAGGTCAGATGGGCAGGTAGCAAGCATAAATATTCAGGAGGGAAAGAAACACCTCCAGAATGCAAAGCAGCAGTCAAGCTCCTCAACTCCCTCCCCTAAAGTCAGTGTTCAGCAAGTGTGCTCCTTCCCTGAGAAGAAGAAAGGAGTGGGAAGAACTGAAGAGGTCTGCATGTCCTCATCTACCTATACCAGCAATCAAAACCCACCCAAGAAATCCCTGCAAAATACAAGAGACATGAGACCTTCTTCTGGAACTCTCCAAATCTTTTCCCTCTCCCACTCCCATTCCCATTCTATAAAACATGAACAAAAGATCACTGTGTCTGCACAGGAAAATGGATCTAGCTAGGAAAGAAGACCCTGAATTAGGCAGGTTATTTTTCTATTCTGACTCAGGATCCTAACAGGCGGCATGTAAGGAAATCTGCTTCTTTGGAAGGAAGCAGGAGGAACAACAGAAAGAATAAATTTCAGAAGGGTAATTTGGTTCATGAACAGGTCATTCTGACCCAGTGACAGAAGCAGATCTGTCAGCATATAGAAATTCAGACTGTAGAGTTAGCTCAGTGATGGCAAGTGGCTACTGAAAAAGAAAGGAATTGCCAAATTCAGCAGGAAAGGAGAAGAATGACAAACTGAATGCAGTCATCAAGACTGGGGTTGGAGCCAGACTAAGGAAGCCAGTGTGACTGAGTGCCCAGGAAGCATTCCCTGTAAAGGGCAAGGAAAAAAGGATCGGACAGAACAAAGCGGAGAAAATTCCCTTCTCCAGCACCTGTGCAAGTTTCCCAACAGAAACAGAGTAAGTCCCCTTCTACACCTTGGATGGGCAGCTTGGATCCAGCAATTCATGCCAGCGTGACCCTGCTCAATGGAGCTCAGCCTCCTGGCTCTTAAAATGCTTCAAGTTGCATGAAACACAGATTAAAAGGATATTTGTCAGGCTAGACTGAGGAAGATATAAAATATCCCCAGTTAATAGTGCCTGCATTTCTCTCCTTTATTTATTTCCTATTTTATTGTAGTTAATGTAGCTAATTTCACTTTCTTCTGGGCATTTAATTTACTTACATAGATTGAATTTCAATGATAAAACATTTAAAAAAAACTGGAACTGGATTTGAGGTTCAAATACTTCCAGTCCAATTCTCAGGCCAAAAGAGAAGATGGCCTCCATTCAAAATGGCTACAACCCAAGGAAATAAGAGACAGAGAGAAAGAAACGGAACAAGAAGGAGGAATGGGTAGGAAACATAAATCCAGTATTTTGCAGGATTTAAAACCACATTATGTCCCTTGTTTTCGGGAACGTTTATCAAAGCATAAAAGCTGGATTTGATTCTAGGCAGCCATCAGCTCAGTAATGATACTCAAAGCTCCAGAAGAGCATTTCTCACCTAGACTAGGGCAGTACTTTGTTTAGTGACATGGAATGAAATTAATAAAGAGAAAAAGAGTTTGGTAATGTAGAAGAGTGGCTCACTTGGAGAGGGACCCACTAAAGGAGAACCCTTAACACCTACCAACATGCCTGCCTCTCTAAGGGAGAAACCTCAAGGCCATAAGCACACAGAGAACCACAGCTTCTGGGCTCCAGCATCCCCTGATCTGAAGTCAGAATCATGAAGGCCAAGAGCCCCAAACTGGGTTCTCCAGGGATATTTGGACACTCATAGGAGGGAGATATCCTCAGTTTCAGTTTCTCATTCTACTTGACCCAGGTCCATTGGCTGCTGAACCTACTGGTCACTGGGGAGTTTCACAGTGACTTACGGTCAGACAGCTGCTCTAGTTTGTAAAATACAAAAACCAACAAACCAAAACAACCAACCAACCTTTACAGGCTGGTGGGTTGTTTTGTTGTTGATGATGTTTTGTTTTGTCTTCATAAATGTTTAATGAGTCATGCATAGCATTTCCAGCATTATGAAATCCAGAATGCTCATATGATATGTTTACTGCAGGCAGTAACTTGATTAATATGGGCATAACAAATATTTTGCCAGAAGGAAGACGCCATTTTGCTTATTTTCTTGTGTTCAGTTGGATAACTGTCCTGTTTCATCAATTTCTTTTAATTTCAGCTACAGAGAATTGCATTACACTTTTAATTTTTACCTGTAGGTCACAATTTCTCTTACTTATAGGGCTCTTCAGAGAATATCCTGTCTATAAGCATCCTCCCCAGGCCTATGTTTCACATTTAATTGCTATTTTTATGACTGAGAGATGTTAATGACATATAAAAGCATATTCTGATTTTTTAAAGTTTATTTCTTCCTACAAACATTCTCAGGCAATTATTAAAGTATTATTTTAAAATTAAATGCTTTTATGATTCTCAAATGGAATATCTTTGACTATCAAACAATCAATCTTTGTTTTACACTACAGAATCCAACATTAAGACATAATACATAGGCAAATAGGCTTTAACACTGTTCAGAGATGCCTATTTTGACTGTCTGATTGCAGCTCTATTGCATTGATTGGTTCTTTAACAGAGGATGGGTACTCAACCAAAAGGACAGCTAGGTTTTATGGCAACCAAATCTTCAAATGGCACAAACTGGCAAAGCTTCCCAGAAATTTTACTCTCCCTTGTTAAACTCAAAATGGAAACTTAAGAACTTCCAGAAGAGATGAGAGCAGCAGATATCTGACTGTGACCAGCACCAAAAGTTCAGAAGGCTGTGTGAAAACCTGCGAAATACAAAGCCACAGAGGCAGCTCTGCAGACGGTCAAACACTTCCCAGCTCCCTGCCTCAACCAACCTGGCTGATTTTGTGTTACAGGTGAGTTAATGTCTCTTTCAAGACGGTGATAACAATGGTTTTTGTACTACTTTTTGTGCAGTTTGCTCCATCACACCAGCATTATCCTTAATGGTTCTTTATGAGTCATCCAATAAGGAAAACTGAGACAGTGGGAATTATATCTGGCTGCCTTTACACACTCTAGGACAGGCTTCACAATTTGAAGACTTTATTTTAGTAACTTGTTTGCAATGCTCACATCAAAAAATTAGGTTTCAAGGGTATGTTCATTTTCATATTATACCCACTGTATAATGGGTACATTATACATTGTCCTTCCCCTTGACCTTTTCACCTGCCAAGTACAAATGCCCTCTCCCTCATCCACCTCATCAATTATTCTCTACCAGTCTCTTAACAGCACCAAATCCACCCAAGTTGCAGAATTAATTATAATGCACTGCTGCCAATATAAACTCCCTGTATAGCATGATACCTGTTACTTCAGGTTCCCCAAGGTCATTTATGTAGATGTCTGTCACCATGTCCCCAAAGAGGCCACATTGCAGTTCCACCAATGCTCCCAGGTGCCTTAGCACAGCTGATGGCCTCATGCTCTGAACGAATTTGTTTAAGCCTTGCACAAAGTAAACAATGACGATGACACACCATGGGATCCCATCCAGCCTCCACTGGCAGGCCCCAGAGAAGGTTCATGTTCATGTGTAATTACTTCAAGGGGATGGTTGATGGTGGGTTAATCAATGCCGAAATGCAACTCAAGCAAACACGAGATAAAAGGCAGTGTCGTGCCTGGGACTTTAGAAGAAAGAGAAGTAGTGGAAAGAGATCAGTGGCAAGGTTGACAGCAGCACACTACAAGCTTTTGGAACAGAGAATCCTATCCAGCATTACTTTTACCACTTTAAAAAATGGACTGAGTAGGACCACATTGCTAACGTGACTGACAGCTACATTTTCACATTAGCAACAGCCCCAGGAACATCTATATTTCTGTTCATGCTGTCTGTGCCAGGTTTCATTGGTAAATTACAAGCATGTTAGTCTGGTGGCTCACATTCAAGCTGTGCCCACCAAAAAGGGAGTAGCAGAAATGCTCTTGTCATAAGTCCAGAGGCAGCTGTCCAAAAAACTGCTTCAGAGATAAGTGCAGTGAATGAACAAAGTAATGAACCAAAACCATCTTACTCAGATCTCAATCTCTTTGCAAAGAACTTGTGAATCCTTCAAACAGAAGAGATAAACCTTCCCTATTTAATCACTGTGTCTACCTCCAGGGGACAGTATAGGATTGTTCCCCTACAGTTTTCCTTCCCTGTTTCATTCATTCTAGCTCCCAGGCTGACATGTAAGAGGTAGCCTGCTGGAAGAACGCTCATTTCCAACGCTGAGGAGGTGGATGAGGCATTCTGAAAGACTGCCTGTCCGAACTCTCAGGGAATGAGGCTCAGTTGACTGCACGAGCCACCTACTCTCCAGTACAAACTGGAGCAATGAACAGTGCAAAAGCCTTTGATCCATTAGCAGCATTACCACCCACACAGCCAGCACATCTCCAGGTGAAACACACTGGTCGAAAACTCCCACTTGAGCACCTGATAGATGTGCTAAGTCCACAGACAACCCATGAAGAAAAAGCCAAAAGAAGCCCAAAACAAGCCACTCCCTCCCCCTGAGCTCCTCCATCTCATCCTAACCCTTTGAATTAAAAGCAGCCTTTGTAAAGCACACAAGCAGCACACCGTGAGAGGCATGGGAGTAACATTTTGATCAGTTTTACAGCTGATAAGAATTAGATGCATCCTAGTTAAAACATCACTGGGTTCCTTGTATTTGCCTACACACAGTATGTGTATGTGCAGATATGTATGCCACTCACACCTCAACACACACAAAACCTATAGACATAAGGCATATCACGTAACATCTGCCCATACCCACAATGCTTTATCATGACATTTGTGCATTAGGAAACCACTGTGCACACATGAATTGCTAACACAGCCTGTTGGCAGAGGAAGCAATGTTTACATTTCAGCTACTGCCACGGATCTGACTGTAAAGCAGAGAAGCAGACAAACAAAAGGCTGCGATTCCCATTACACTCTTTTTTTTCCTCCTTGCTTTTTCAAAAAGTTGCAGCTTTAAAACCCCTTCAGTACTAAGGGCCCAAATCTCTTGATTCTCAGTCATAACAGTACAAGACAGAAAGCACCTGATGTTTACATACTGAAAGATGTGTTTCTCCTCTACCCTGCCAACACAGAAGTTACTCATTCTTAAGGCTTAGCAGCAGCATAAGACTTTCATCCATCAAGGGCACTGCTTTTTGGTAGAGAAATTCTTCGCACAGAAAGCCAACTAACAGGGCTCCCTCTCAGCCCCAAATGCACCCCTCATTATACTGCTTTCTTTTCCCTTCTTATTCATTGGTTAATTACTTCCTTGTTTCCTGGAGAAGAGCTAAATCCTATCCCTCTCTTACTCCTCAAAGTTCTCTGTGACTTGACAGCACACAAGTACACAAAACCAGCAAGGCCTATTGTGGCAATCCCCTCTCACAGGCCATGAGAAACAGCATCTGCCATTCATTTTTCTCTTCTTCACAGGCAAACCACATGCATGAGACAACAATCTGCTGGGCCAAACAGAAAGAGAAAGAATGAGGAAAACCAGCATCTCTTTATGCAACAACACACACAGGTGCTTAGAGAGAGAAAAAGATCCAGACTCAGACAGGCACTCTCATTATATAGCAGGGTTATAACACAGGTAGAGCAAGAGGGACATTCCATGGGTATGGATGAGCATAGGAGGACAATAATATAAAACAGCTGTCTATCATCACAGCTTTTTCTGTTAAGGTGGGCTGCATGTCCATGCCAGTGAATCTAAACGAGCCAAATAAGAGGGATGGGGATGAAAACTGAATAGTCAGGCTCATGTCTAATCTAAATCCCTGCTGCTGCAATTTAAGCCTATTACTTCCGGCCCTATCAACCACTAATGTGGTGAGCAGATTTTTTCCTTCCTCTTGATAACAGTTTTTGAGGCTGTTAAAGACTGTTGTAATGTCCCTTCTCAGTCTCCTCCCTTGAGGCTACACAAACCCATCTCCTTCAGTCTTTCTTAGAGGATATGTCCTCTGGCTCTCTCATTCCTCTTTTAATTGACTTCTGGCCTTTAGCTGGTCAAAGAACATCTTTCTTGAATTGCACTGTTCAAAAGTGAGGACAGTGTTCCAGCTGAGACCTTACTGAAGCTGAGTGCAAAGTTTATTTCATATATCTTCCAGACTGCCCTTCTGGTTATATGCTCCACATGTTCCATATAGTCAATTACCTCTTTTTTCTTCTAAAAACCCTCAAAACCTGCATGACTTATGTTCAACTCATGCTCAACTATAATCCCTAGTTTTTTCTCTGAAAAAGTGTATCTGGCTGCTTTCCCTCCTGAATTACCAGGCTTGCTATTAAAAGGAGTTTAAACTGTCTACATGGAATGCCATCATTTTTTCACACAATTTCCCCACCTTATTTTAAGCTTATTTTTTAACATATCCACAGTATGGATATGTGCCTAGTGACACACTCTAGAGAGATGTGCTGCTCCCTGAGGGCTCATATTTGGGATATCACTGAAAGACTACCAAGCCTTGTTTGGTCTAGTGACTATTATCCACTGCTGTTGTGTCAAGT
This sequence comes from Notiomystis cincta, assembly GCA_013398075.1. Lineage (NCBI taxonomy): Eukaryota > Metazoa > Chordata > Aves > Passeriformes > Notiomystidae > Notiomystis > Notiomystis cincta. Next base: position 28,157 of record VZRX01022433.1, on the reverse strand, counting down.
GGGCACAAGTGACATGAGCAGGAGCAGTCTGAGGAGTGTCCAGAAGGATTGCAGAGCTCTGGGAGTTGTGCTAAGGGACTCTGGAGGGCAGGTAGCTTTTCCATCAGTTCTCCTGGTCAAAGGGAAGGGATTTGAAAGGGCCAGTTCAATCTGGTAAACCAACTAATGGCTAGAGGGCTGATGCCACAGCCATGTGTTTGGCTACTTAGACCATGGGATTTATTTTGGGAAGCCTGGTCTGCTGGGCCTGACAGGGTCCATCTGTCAGAGAAAGCAAAGAGCATCTTCAGTTATCATGCTGCCAAGATGGTGAAGAAGGCTTTAAACTAAAGTTGCTGGGGAAAGGGGATCCTCAAGCCATCCACTCCTACCAATTTCATGTCAGTGCCAGCAATAGATGCCCAGATACCCAGGCATCACATGTCAGCAGGAGAGCACCTGGAGAGCAGCAAAAAGGAATTCCAAGCACTACTGACAGTAACTCAGAGACATCAGAGAGCCTACTAAAATCCCTCCATGTGTCATGTAGCATGGGGAATAAACTAGAGGAGTTTGAGACGTGCCCATGCCTGCAGGGCTTTGGTCTCACTGGCATCAGAGAGGAGGGGTAGGATGGCTCCTGTGAGTTGGAATGGAAGAATACAGGCACTTTAGGAAGGTCAGGTGGGGATGATGAGGAGGCAGTGGTGCTCTCTATGCCTGTGACCAGCAGGAATGTGTGGTATTCCACCTGGAGATGGATAAGGAGCTGACTAGGAGCTTATGGGTCAGGATTAAGAGGAGGACAGGGACAAGTGACATTACAGGGCAGTCTGCTGGAGGCTGCCTGGCCAGGAACCCTTCTGCAGACAGACAGGAGCAGCCAAGCAGCCACAAACCCTGGTCCTCCTGGGAGACTTCAACCACTCTGGCATCTGCCAGAGGGACAGCACAGCAGAGCACAAGCAATCCAGGAGCCTCCTGGATCACACGGATGATAAATTCCTAATAGATGTGCTCTGTACTTCACCATCCAGGCAATTAAATGAAAACACCAAGCAGAACTCAAGCTGTTATACCTCTCCTTGACACATTTTTTCACTGTGACAGGTTGCAAGTCCTCTAGTACAAGCACCAAATTTACCCCCACATTCTGATAATACACATGGTACCAAATACATCTCTCAAACAGAGCTTCTAGTATCAGCATACATAACACTAAATAAAAATAAAATCTGCTGTTTCAGCACAGTGCCCATTTTCCATCCCTTATTTCCTTTCCTTCCCCTCCCCTCATTTCCTCCGTCCCTTCCCCCTCCCTGTGCCAGGGTTTGTTTTTCATGCCAAGGTCCTCTAGCTGAGACCCTGTATGGGAAGGTAGTTGTGGGAAAGGTTATTAGGAAACTGCCGTCTAAACTGCTACCTTTCCGGCTTCCACACCCTCTCCCTCCCTACAAAGTCCCCTCTGTTCTGTTTTAATACTTCTGAGTTCAGAGGAGGTTCCTAGGCTGGAGCAATTCACAGTCTAGACTGTGCCAAAGCACACAGGCACACACCTCTCTGATCACTTCCTGCCCAAACACAGTCCTGCTGGCTCGACCTTCAAAATGTGGGCTGGGGATTGCTGCTGCTCTGCCAAAGGCAGGCTGAATTTCCAGGGGCGTCAGTGCCACCTACTCCTCCCCTCACAGATTTATCCTCTTGTGTGCATCCTATTTGCCATATGCCCCTATACAGGAAAACAAGGGTAAGTCAGAGCTTGGCTGACCTTTAAATCTCTGATAAAATATTACGTAAAAGGGCAGGAGGAACTGAGAGGTTGGTTAAGAATTTAATGAGCAAAATTAACATCTTGTTGAGCTTTGGTTATGCAGCTTAGAAACACATGTTCAAGCTTATACACGGGGTAAACTCAAAGGAACTCCAGTAAATCAACATCATTTTTTTGGCAGAAGTTCAGGTTTACACAGATAAAAGCAAAATTAGAAGCTAGCTTTAGTTCTTCTCTTGCCCTCTGAGTTATTATTCCAAATTTGGTAGTGCAAACCAGAAACCAGAATGCCCCAAACCCCATTAAATTGAGTGAACTTACTCTGGATTTACACCAGTGGAAAATATTAATTAAATAACCTCTTTTATATTGTAACAGACTAAACCTCTCAGCTTAACCTCCTCTAAAAGTGGCTCACTTTACAATCTACAGCACAGATTTCAGGCATAGAATAGACTGAGAGGTTTATCAGTCTCCTTTTCACTAATTGTTAACTTCTACTTCAATAAATAGAGATGATCTGTACTTACTACTAATCAGTCCAGACCAGCTGGAATATCATCCACATATGAGGCTTCTGTTATCTCCTCTGGGTTGAAGAGGAGGGAAATTCCACGATTCTCTTCCCTCACATAAATAGAGTATTTCCATAGTCAAACAGTGGATTGAAGGCATGACAGTATATTTGGTTATTCACTCACACCCTGCCCTGTCTCATTGCTCAAGTATTCTGATAATCAGAACAGAATCTACTGTGCTAACATCACTGGGCTTAACAAAACACCAGCTAAGATGTTTTTCTCTCAATCTTTCTACTAAACAAATTATTAGAAATTTTCACAACATACAGCAAAAAGAGTAAGGGAAGTATGAGCACGCGCCTTGCATCATCTCCTAACAACAAATCCTAATTGCATTTACTGTCTGGTTAAGCATTTGTAATCCAAAGTTCTTCCACATCATTAATGTATAAGCCAACAACTTCACACCAACCAACAAACTCGTGCAGCTGTTCCTCTCTATTCAAGATGTAATGCTGAAACACAGCCACTAAAGCAATCCCAATGGATTTTCCATGACTCAGGGATCTCCCTGGACACCTTCCAAACTGCGAAACTGCAATCTGCTTTCCCCTTGTAATTTCCTTTGGAGAAGTTATTCTTCAAGACTCCACCTAGTAAACCATTGCATAACAGTGTTGTGCACACTGCTAACCTTTTCCAAAGGTTGTTAGTGTGGGCAGTCTTTCCCTTTGTGTGGTCAACAGATGATGGGAAACTGCAAAATTGAAAGATGCCCTTAAGAGTTTTCAATGTAAAAGTGCACAGAATATACAAATGTTCATTAGGGCATTTTGCACACACCACTGGGTCTACAGGAAGGCAGCAGAGTCTTGCATCAGATTCTAAACAGAGAACAAGTAGAGAAGAGCATGGCAATGCCTATGACAGGAGGCAGCAATAGAGATCTGCTCCCAAGTTGTTCAAATGCAATACATTTGCCACTGGAAGACTCCTGTACTGCCTATAAACTATACAAGCTTCATCTTTTCAGCACCTTTTCAATCTGGCTACAATTCTGTATTAAAACTGGCTTAAGAAGCACTACTATTCCCTGTGTCACACAAGAGAAACAAACTCACAAATGCACGAATTTAATTGTATAAACTTGCAGGGGTAGCTAGGAAAATACAATGTTCAAAGTTTTCCTCCCATCAAGCTTAGAGACAGCAAGGTACCTAATGTTAAAAGCTGTGGGTCAGTGCTGTTACAGGGCCAGGTGGAAGGCATCTGTCTGTACTTCCTCAGAATCAAAAGCATCAAAACAGAGCAGATGTGGAGGCAGTCTGGTGTGATGAGTGACAGAAAAAGTGCCTTCTGACACTCGCTTTCCATGTGCTGCTCCCACCTGGTGCTGAAGGATGAACAGAAGGACCTCTCCTGTATTTAGTGACACCAAAAGCTTTCTCTTACCTAGTGTGGAGGAAGGTGCCAGGAAACTGCTGACCTGAAAACCTTGTACCCTAAAAGGGTGCTACTCCATCCACCTCACCTGTAGCACTTTGTGCTCCCCACTTTGGAATCTTGCACACTGGCTGAATGACAAGAAGAGGACATTTCCTTCAAACACTGGAAAATCAATCCCAAATCCCCTTAAGAGGTCCCCTGAATGCTAAACAACCTTGAGTACTGTTTGAAGATAGAATCCACCTATAGAAGAGCACAGAGACATGACATAATTACAAACCCCTTTCCCCCACCTCCTTCAGGCTGTATGATACACTATCTGAGCAATGATTACATCTGATACTAAGTGAGCAACTACAGAAACTAATCTCAGTCAACATATTAAACAGATGAAACTTCAAGATTGTTATCTTCTTCTCCACTCAATTGTCTTATTTTGTTAACAGTTCCTCTTAAACCCCAGCTACAGTCTACCTCCCTAGGGATAACTAGGACCCAGCAACACACTTACGTCCCATCTTGTTTCTCTACCTTTTCTCTTCAGGAAAATTTCACTGCTTCCCCAGCTTCAGGTGAGGAAATATTGTAAATTATTACAAGTTTTACAGGGTCCTCATTGTCAGAGGGATCTGGCTTCCCTTTTCTTGCTGACATGAGGCTAAGTATCAAAACATACCTCCTACAGCATCTCAGATCTGGCCCTTCCTCTGTGAGCCGCACAAGAAATAGACATCCATCATTCAATCTCCCTTCATCACCATACAAGTTCATTCATTCTAAAAACACAACCAAAATATCATCTTGGCCTAGCAATTATCCCATGTCACCTCCATCTTTGCAATTGGTCTCCACTCTCCCTTCAGCACCACAGCTACTTCATCTACTGTGTCTTTTTCTTCAACATTTTGGAAGACATTTTTCCCTCCTTATCACCATCTGGTCAACATGGTTTTTGCAACACATAGTAACTTTCCTCTTGTCATTTCTCACAGATGCATTTCCAGGTGGCACCTTCTCATCCCACATTACTTTTCTTATCTGATTTACAACGATCTCTCCCCTTTCTTTAGCAGACCAAATCTAGATTCAAATATTCTCTCCAGAAGGTGAAGGATGAGTCTTAATAATTGATTTCTAAGCCATCAAATACAATTCTGAAAAACATAAGACACTAATAAAGAGAATTAAAGGATAGAAATTGCAGAAGGGCAAGAATCATACTCAGAGAAGCCATTCCAAAATTTTGGAGCAACAGAACATTCCTGTACCACTGCTGTTTATGCTATTTCTACTGAAGAGAGCCCATTCTCTCAGCAGGCAAAGTGGTAGGAAATATATCAGAGCTAGCTCAATTCTAGGAGGAGGGTAGAAAATTGTCTATTCTGTATCCATCCAAATATAGCTGGAAAAGCTCCAGAAAGCTGAACTAAAGATAAATTAATTTGATCCTTCCAGCTAGCATGTATGAGTCCTAATATCAATATCATCTCTGTGTTTTATCACTTCAGCAGCCTTCAGGCTCAATTCAGAAAGTTGCTGACTCTTTGTTATAGCCATAGTTGAACACAAAAACCATTCAAATATTAATTATGCCTAAGGAAAAAGGCCAGAGTAGAGCTTTATGTTATTTTTTTTTCTTTTTAGTGTTAGTTGCCTAACACTTGCAGCTATGCCAAAACATGACAGTATTAGCAAATCAGGTGATAAAGGTGTTAGAAACACGTGGATACAAGATTTCTGAACATTGACCATATCCACCCTATCCATGACTTCGGAGTTAGAACATCCTGACAGCTCCTGAGCATTCAATAGAGGGAAGACATAAGATTGACAACTCAGCACTTCCATCCTCTAGTCATAGATCTGTTCTTTCCCTTCCTTCTGCATCCCAAGTTACATATCTGTTGTGCTTCCAAAATCCAGTACTTCTCCTCTTTTGTCCTGGATGGACAACATGCATTTCCCTGCCTGTTCCCATGGAACAACAGCATTGCCCTGTTAAAAATACGTAGTCCTGTGAGATCTTCCTCAGGCATTTCATGTCTGCTGTAAGTAAATCATTCTCAGAACACACTCAAACATTCCCTCCAAGTATTGCATCCATGACCATGACCCTTCCCACTTTTCAGAAAGGCAATCAGTATTCTCTTCTCAGCATATTGAGAAGCCAACAACCAACACAGACACAGAAATTACTACAGAAAAGGCCAAGTTTCAGTCAAGGGAGAATGATGTAACTCCACCACAGTCTTCAGTGAAACTAGACTGGTTTACACTGGGTACATCTTTATAGTAAAGCAACAAGATCTAAAACACAGTGTATGCCTGTACAAAATCCTTAAAACTACACAGGTACTTTGTGCCTCTTCACACCCAAAATCTCACACATAACACCAGGTCTGGATTTACATTTGTTTACACAACCCTACTGATTCTCAGACATGGAGTGTGAGACCTGTCTCCCGTCTCATGCTCCTCTCACAGCATCTGTGTCTCACACATTTGCAGCACTGTGACTGCTGCTTCTTACACAGCTGGTCAGAGAGCTGGCAGCTGCCAACCAGCTGCACCTGCTGGAAGGGAGCCTAAAGTGAGAAACTGCTGGTGCTACACTCAGTGCCAAAAGCCTGTCCCTATCATAGGTGTAGGTCAGCACCTGAAAGGGGAAGCTCTCTCTGCCACAAGGCCAGAAATGCAATCCCTCTTATGGATTTGGACTTGAATAACTCAGAAAGCTTCTTGGAGTGATATGTGCATTAAACTCAGGGACTTGTACACATGTATTGCATATGGGACACATGTAAAAGCATTATTAAATGCTTTTTTAATTTACCAATATTATTAAAAAGTCTCTCTGCAGAGCAGGAAGAAAAAGAAGAAAGGTATCCCCTGTGTGGAAAATGAAAAAGAGAAAAGAGGTATTGTGAGTATGGACAATCTTGACTATGGTGGACATAAAGGAATTTTGTACATAACTAGACAGACTTTGATACCATGAAGAGCTTTTGCCTCTTGAGCCTCAGTACCCTTTGCTTCAGAAATCTTAAACCACTCAGTTCTTTTGCCATTATTATAATAGAAGACAAGTGCATCTGAGTGCATGAAAAATATTGATCTGACAACTATAAACTAACCCAAGGGAAAGGAAAGTTTTTGTGGCCTGGCCACCATTAGTGAAGAATGTGATTTGCTGCCTTAAAGCTTTGCTTTTTTTTCTGCTTTCAGGTACAGCATCTTCTACTCAGAGGGTGATGCCAAGGCTCCTTCCTGGATATGAGCCTCTTGCCAGGAAAATCATGCCTTGGTCTCACCAGCAGCATTTTCTTACAGTCTCCACTGGTGCATCCTCATTAAGTGCAAGAAAAGAAGTAATAACTGGGGTGAGCAGTCTGCACTGAGCCAAGGTCAGCAAAGACTCCCAGTTTGCTGAAGTCAGAGCTCATCAAATACAAATAAAAATGAAAGATCTCTCCAGCTGTCAACTGTGTTTGGCATTACACTTCCTGACAGATCAGGTAGATTAATTAATTACAGAGAAGTGCAGAAGGGATGAGGGATGGGCACAGGGAATTAAATAACTTCGTGACTTTTAAATTATGGTTGCATAGAAATTTGCATTGAGCAATAATTCAAGGCTACAGGCTGGTCAGAGGCATAGTCTGAAACTATGATTTTTTGACACAGAAAGTAAAGCCCTGTATTCAGATGAATCCAGCATTAGGATATAATGACTCAAAAGACTAATAATTTGAAACTAAACACTCAGGTCTTGGTAACATGCCCTGAATTTAAATGAGAGTAAATAGAGTTATCAATACACATGACACATGTTTGGGGGTTGAAGCAAGGACCTAACATACATGTCTTTCTAAATCACAATCTTTCAATGGGAAACTATGTTCTTAAATAAGCATCAGACATAAAGGATACTTTTCTGGAAAGGTGTTGCTCCACACTGAGAGCCAAGAGACAGAATAGGCAACATTGCATTTCTGCTTCCCAGAAGTATAAAAGAGAGCTGGAGGAGAAATAGGGACTTTTTTTCTTTGAGCCCAGCAGCAATAGCCCACATAGAAACACAGCTGATGCCCTTTTGTTCCTACACAGACATATATTGTCTATATTCACATGAAAGATCACAGTGGAAGCATTTCTTGTAGTTTTTACCACATAAATACTCCTGCAGGCTGCAGAGCCAAAATAGGGGCCTCACAAACACTGCCACAGCTAGGACTTGGCAAGCTTGAGTGGGGCTGGTGATATATGGGAGTACTTATTCAATGTGGTGAAGCCTAGTTTTCATCTGAGCTTTATGTTGTATCCATTACACTAAATGGTCTGCAAGGGAGAACTAGGCATGAAGGGAACTTGCTACTTCTCAGTCAGCTGTTTGCAGTGGAAACCACTACTACAGTTATTTAAGTTTGGATCTCATCTCCCTGTAGCTGTTGAAGGTATATTATCCAGTGTGTGCCAAACTGATGCCTTGCTCAGAAATTGTTTTGCTTCTTTTTACGAAATAAACAAATTCTCAGGTATTTCCATGCTTTACCTTACTTTCTTTCAACATAAAACTCTTTTCCTTCCTTTTCTCAACTTTCTCTCCTCTGGGAAAGAAGACAATAATCACAGAGTTTTACTGTCTTTTAAGGCAGAGAAGGAGCAGATGTAGAGAGATTTCACAGGATAAGCAAAGAGCATAATTCTCCAAAGCTTTATGCTACTGGTCACTTCATCCAAAGCCAATGGAAACATGTCTGTGGTGATCCCACTGTTCCTGTGCCTCTGTGCTGAGAGAACCACCATAGATACCAGCCATGGATGGCTCAGGTACTCAGAGAACACTAATCAACTCCTTTCAGCATTCTGGCACTGAAGTGCTCACAAAACTAGCCTGGTGTGTTGAGAAATCAAGAGACACAGTAACACACAGAACAGCAGCAAACATCACACTACTTCCATAGCTCTACTTCAGCACAAGATGAAGACACTGATTTAGTTAGGGAGGGATTAGCAGAAAGTGCAGAAAAAACAAGTGAGACCCCTGTGGTGGAGCAGACAAAAAAAAAAAAAAAAA
>VZRX01022433.1:9289-19292 GCA_013398075.1 Notiomystis cincta | reverse complement strand
AAAAAAAAAAAAAAGCAAGAGCAAAAGCTACATTAAAAGTGAAAACGTAAACTCAAAAGACAACTCCATTTCTTCCCCAAAGACCTTGCATCTTAAAATAGAGAATCTTGCACTCCACCTTCTCAAATACCATGACCATCTCACAGTCACTAGCAAAAGAAAAAGAGAAACGACAAAAGTAAAAGCTTTTCACACTGCTCTTTCCTCTGTGCTAGCATTCTTCACATCTTTCTTTTTTTCTGAATTGCCAGCCATTTAAGTCACCCTTCTTGGTATGGTCTGAGTTCCAATCTGGGATCAGGTTGCTGCTATAAGAGATCTAGATGGCAAAATCTTTAGTGTCAAGTGGCACACCACCTTTAGCCACCAAGAAGAGTCCAGGGTTCTAACAATGAGCAGAAAATACCAGAATCCACTGTGACAAGAATACACTGCTGCTAACGAATATGAACAAGGACATGGAGAATCTGTTCCATGAAACAGATTTCCCTTTGCCTTACAATAGTTCTTCCAGATTCTTCTGTAGCTCCTGTTAAGTCAATAAATCTGTAAAAGGAAAATAATGTGTCTAGCACAAATATTTTTGCCAGCAGGCACAAAACCATTTTGGAGCCCACCAACAGACCACCATGTGCAGCAGCACTTTACCACTACATGGCAGTAAGGAAGCAAAAGTGATGCTGGTCACATCAGCCTCAATGGTCAGGTAGGACCAGTGTTACAATCTGCAAGGTACAGGACCAGTCCACATCCCCTTCTTCCTAGAGCTTCTCTCTCTGCTTGTTCACTGAAGGGAATATGCTAAAGCCAGCTGTTCTGTCCTCTTTCACAAATGCAGCCTTTGAGGGGCAAAACTAGTGGTTCATAAATATTTTTGTTCGCTCTGTATTTTGTGCATCTAGACTTTGATAAGCACTTATCTGTACTGTTACCACTGCATTAATCCCAAGGCAGTCACTGCCAGCAGATGGCCTGAGAGCTGGTACATCATCTCCTGCCTCAGCCCAAACCAAATCATTCCAAATCACCCTAAGCCATGGTCTTCATTCAGACCTACTCTCTGAACATGTTCCCAATGGAATAAATCAAGACAGGAGTAACTCTGTTTTAATTTTCTAATTGATCTGACAAGGCATAAACACAGCATCCAGCTTCAAGTAACACAGAAGCTTAGGATCCATCCTAGAATTGTTTTTCTGGGTGAGTGGCAAAGAGAGCAGGCATTTCAGCTGAAATCAGCACCAGCTTATCATCTCACAGTCACTGCCTTGGTCAGAGTCCAGTCAGGCAGCTGCCATGACAAAGCTGGATGGCCTGGGTGCATCCCCCAAACAGAGCAGCTCACATGTGTGTATCTGCCTCAGTCTGGAGACCACACAAGCAAGTTTGAAAGCTTGGTCATGTGAGCCCATCACAAATAAAGAATCCCAAGACATCCCTAATTTCTTCCCCTTGAAGAATGGACATTTGCAAATTCGCTTTTCATGGTACCAGTTTAAGCAGAACAAGAACCGGAGAAGACATGCTCCTGGTCCTCAAAATGCCAGTTCTCCTCAGAAAGGGAAAAGAAGCATACTGAATATTTACTGTATTGGAAAATTCCCTACAAGGGAGACTACTCCAGCACAGCTATGCTTAGCTTTTCTTGTCATTAACTCTTCCATGGGAAAATGCCCCAGATTTTAACTGCAACAAGGGAAAAAATAAGGCTTTTAAAAATTCATTCAACCACACCAATGTTTCATTATACCCTTTGCAGAGCAGATGGCAAGATGAGGCTATACCCCCTGGGCCTGCTTCAGGGAGCTAACACAAATGCTCTTCTCACTACAGATCTCAGATGATGTTGGTGTCATCATTTCACTTGGGGATTTGGGTCAAAAGGCTTTACACTCAAATCTGGTTTTTATATAGTACAAGTTCACCCAGGCTAGACCCTAACGGATAAGCAGCAGGGAGTAGCACACAGCACAGAGCTCTCTCAGGCACTTCCAGGTCGCTGATTTACACTGGTGCACTTACAGACTGAATCTTTCTAATCCAATTAAAATCTCATCTCAGCTGTCAATACAGATGTAGCCTGTTTTATTTTAGTGTCTCATAGAACATGCATTAATCCAGACCTGTGGACAAACTAGCCCTTCTAGGCAAAGCCTGCATTTTGCCAGCCCAGTTTCCAGCCCAGGTTCTCTTGCACATAAAGCTCTTAATTGCTCTCATGTTACCTGTCTAACCAGGAACTCCTATGGACATGCACTGCCATCCTATCTGCCTGCTTTATAAAAATGTGTGATGTACACCATTACCCTTCTGAAAAATAGCACTTTTCTCTCCCAGTTCACTTCTCATGCAATGATGGCCAGGGTGCTATCATTAAATATAAGAACTGAATATGATCTGGTTTCATTTTGATGGCTTCATTTGTTTGAAATGCACATGCCAGTTACAAGCTGTCAGCACATTTAATAAGTTATAGCATAAACCAACAGCTCTCAAACTACTGGGGCCAAAAATTTTTACAGATCATCACATATACTTGTCATTAAATTTTGCACCAGAAACATTATAAATTATACTTTTTAATAGACTTCCATAAGGCAGCTGTGAGCTGTTTTGCCACAAGCAAGCACATGGAACACCAGTATTTGCCAGACATAAAACTGGAAGTTAAAAGCATCATTAATACCACCACAAACTCTCAAACTCCTCATAAAACTGATATCCTTCTCAGTAAGCAAAAGCCCAGCAGCAACTGAAGCAGGTCTTTCACTATGACCCAAAGGTAAACAAGTCCAAGGTTTAGCAAGCCAAGTTCAGGAGCAGAGCACATCTGCTGGTGACGTCTTCAGGAAGGGCAGACTGAATGCTTCAACAGATCTCAGTGTTGGAGGGAGGTGAACTTTGATACAGCAGTTGGAGCTTTGCACGTGAAAATCAATAGTTAAGCAGCATCCAGAAATAAATTGCCAGCAGAGCAGATTACAGATTACACTCTTACTCTTGAGAGATACCTGTCACCACGTGAAATTCTCCACAGCCAGACAGCTGCATTTTCTAAGAGGAACTCAAGTAGTCTCACATAAAAAGCAAACTGACTTAAATATGGACCAGAATTTTGTGAAATATTTCCATAAGAGGAGATTCTCCATTGGCAAATTAGATCAATGCAAGTAGACTCTTCTCCTGCATACATTATTCTTTCTGAAACAGCTGCAAATCCTTTCTATGCCCCTGCCACAGAATACTGAAAATGCTAATGGGGGCAGGGGAAGTGAAAAGTTAATGGAAAAGAAATCCATACCAATTTACTATGTACACAGAATGCAGCTTTTTACTGAGGAAGTCCTTGAGCTGAAAACTGCTAGAGGGTTGGAGAGTATCCTGCAAAAGACCACCCTATGGCCACACCTTACACTCTCCAACACCTTATATTTTTCCCTAGCCATCCGCTTTGGACCTCATCTTGAAACTGGAGCCTGGGCTAGGTTGTCAGATCACTGCTCGGACAAACTACAGCTGTCTCTATATTTGATATGACATACTGTAGTTGCCCATATACCAACCTCCAACTGTACATGCAAATTATTTGGTTATTTTCATTGCTTTAGCATTTCAAAGCTATGGTCGTGGACAAGAATTTATTGGGCTAATGCTGTAAAGTGTAACGTAGAAAGACAACTGCTAAATTCTTCTAATGCTGAGATCCAGTATTTTTCCCACCTCAGTCACACTCCTCAGGCATCTACACACCTAGAGATACCTCACTTTACATAAGCTCCAATCTCAGGATGGTAATGAGAAACCTAATCAGCTGCATCAAATGGGCATCACCTTTACGACACAGTTTGCAAAACAGCCCAGCCCTATGACCTCTGCTTGTGTTTTGCATTCAGGCTGAACAAGGAGACAAAGACAGTGAGGTCATTTGATGCCAGGCATGAAAAGCAAGTGTCTGGCTCCTGGAGTCTGCAACATTTACCACAAAAGCAAACAACAAAGTTTATCTGAAATAATTCCTTCTCTTCCTGTTTATGGCTGTTGTGGCAACAGCACCATTTCATGGTTCAAAGGCAGCAGTGATGAAACATAATTAGCATGGTCACCTGATTCTTATACCTCACCAGCAGAATGCTACTCATCAACAAAAACCAAATAGTCCCTGTTTTACAGATCTGCAAACCCTAAGATCTTCCACTGCATTACATTATACAGCAGATTTTATCCCAAAGTTGTAAACAAGAAATTGACTGTCAGCTCTCTCTAGAGAACTTGAGAGGTTCCTTCTAATATGCCCAGTCCACCACCTGGAGAATTCCATAGTGCTATGAGAAAAAATAAGCACATTTAAACATCTTGTTGTACTTATACCCAGTGCCACTATCATCCATCCTGCTGCTTGCCACCTTTCTCCTACCAAGTAACTAGTCATAAAAGAATGAAAAGAGTTTTTTAAAAGCTTCAATAGAAGCTCTCTAATAAATCCCTTAAGTCCTCTTACTCCTCCTTTAAAGGGAAGAGTTCATCCACCTCATAAATATATCAATCTGTCAGCAGAAACTTACCACGAGTTCGGCGAATCTGGCATTGAGCTCTTCTGCTGGTGGGATTGGGACAGAAAACTCAAGGAATTGGAGGGGGTTATTGTCCTTGAGGTTGATTTCAGGGAGGTCACTCCCTCCAAAACAACAAAGAAACCCCAGCGCATGACGATTCCTCTTCCGGGGGGCCATGGTCATGGTGTATGATGCTATCTTCTGATCATGTTCTGTAGGGGAAAAAAAACAAACCAACAGACATTAGATAATGAAAAAGACTGTTGAATGTGTGCAGCTCTGTGCAGTTACAATGGCTGTCACTGCAGTAACAGCTGGAAGAGGACAGAAGGATCTGATACCCAGAAGATCAAGCTAGATAAGGTAGCTAGGCCTTCCTATGGTATTAACATGTCCTTCCACAGCAGTGTAGAATCACTTCTCCCAATTTTTCTGAATAGGTTTTACTCAGTGTGGAATTTCCCAGCAGGTAGATTTATCAGCAATGCTCAGTAGCCAAGGCTGAAAGCTACCACAGAATGCTGGTATTGGCCTTTCTCTCACTACTGCAATAAGGGAAAGAAACTATCGGAAAAAAAAAATGTATGGGAAAAGTTAACCAGAACACATGGAAGAATCTTCCACAGGTATCCCACTTAATTAAAAAAAAAAAAAAAAAAAAACAAAAAAAAAAAAAAACCAAAAAACCCCAATGAAACAATGAAGCAGACATCAATTTTCCACCACTGCAGAGCCAGACCACCAAACATTCCCTTATTCCTTCATGGGCAGGACTATCACAGTAGGACCATTTTGCCCATCCCACTTTCAAACACACACAACTAGTTTGGGTTGCTTTATATATTCAGGGAAGAAACAGCACAGTGCTAATGCATGCCTTCAGATTTACATTTGAGCTGCCAGATCCCATCTTGACAGGAGCCAGGCTTGAGAGCTTTGGTATCAGGAGTATAAAGGGAGGCAGAAGGAGGCCTGAAGGAGAAGCTGGGAAGTGACTGATTTCACTACCACACAACACCGTTTGTGAGCAGCCCATCCAAACAGGAAGTCTCCTGCCAGCAGTTTGAAAGGAGGGATCTGTGCAGTGCACAGAGAGCCACATATTTTGCCCTTTTAAGGGACTTGTTGTTTGACAGCTCAGGGCCTTATTTTTGTTATATTTTTAAGGACTTCACTTTTTCACTTAATCTGCAGAATAAGCCATCTCCTTAGAGAGTAAATAATTAAAGCTTGTTGTGAAGCTGGCCTCCCTGGGCACAGGGCAGGGGAGCAGGAGGGAGGTGGCAGGTGAACCAAACCACAGGATGCTGGATGCTGTATCAGCAACAACACAGCTGAGCTTTGTCATCAGAGCAGCTGCTGCCCTAACCTGCCCCACAATGCTTTGGTCTGTTTGCTTGCCAGAACAAGGCTGCTTTGAGACTGAGTAGCTGTGCAATGAAAAGCACCTTCAGGACAGCAGTTGCATAGTGGGACTTAACATACAGAGCACAGCCAGAAGCTCTCCAGGGACGTTTTGTGCAGAAGTTGGCATGCTTGCTTAAAAAAAAACTCAGCAAGAAACAACAAAAAAATGCCCAAAGCATCCAAAGCTTCACCCTTATGGCACTATGTGCTTTGCGGGAATCACCTGCCCTACTCTGTGCTGGGATTAATTTATCTAGCACATTCTCTTAGGTGTTGGAGAGCATCAGCTGCAACTCTCATGTCACTGCAAGGAAAGAAAACTGATAAAAAGTACTCTCTTCTAGCATGCCCACTTCACTTTGGTCTCCATGCCAGCTCTGCAAGGGGTAGTACGTCCCAGCAGGATTCACTAGGGCAGGATGTTGCTGGCTTCAAAAGCCAATTCATAAAAACATTGGGTTCTCACTAGGAGATGCCAAAGGTCAACTTAAAACTGAACTGGTCTTTGACACAGTCAGCAAAACCAAAATGCCCCCAAATCTATCCCAATGATGTGCATGGCAATTTCTGTTTCCTCTCACTAGTGGACACTTGAGAGGTTCAGTTGCTAAAAGATTTCACAAGAGAGCTTTGGAAGTTAAACTTGTGCACTACAGACCATCTTCTCAAGTATTATTACTTCAAGTGCAATGCCCTTTATTACAATCTGGTCATGACAGAGACTAAAACCAATTAGTTTGACAAAACTTTCCTTTGGAAGGGACTCAGTTCAATGAGACAAACCTGATTTACGTGCAATACAACTACATTTGCATCAATTCAGCTGTAACCAAGCTCTGGCCCACTGTCTAAAGGCTTCCCACCAACCATCAAAGGACCAGCATTCTCTAGAGCATGGATAATGAATCCTCCTTGGAAAAACTGGCTGGGCCATTGGAGTGATAGGACCATAACATCTTTCTTTATGAGCTCAGGTCAAGACTTTGGTATAAACTTCACCAGAAGAGGCACCTTCCCAGGAAATGAGTACCATGTGAATGGACATGAAGCTCAACATTTTCTACAGGATAACTACAGCCCTGGTCTGGGTACCACAGGTTGTCCTGCACTGAAATTTTCATGATTTGGCTTTCATCTTAAGCAGGTTCATCTAAGGTTGCTAGTCTCCAGGCTTTCTTCATCCATAATGCTGAGAAATACACAAGTTAATGTTTGTTATTGTGATTTTTTTTACAGAATCTGCAGCTCCTTGGGAGCCACACTTGAGAAACTCAAGGCTACTTAGTTTTCACTACCCTGCAAAAGTGTCCAGAGCTCACATGAACAATAATCATTCCATCACAAAACTCACACTTGCAATACTGGCATTTCCCAGGTCTATCTATAGGCAGCAGGCATGAAATTCATACCAACATAGAGGGGTAAAATAACACTTCTGTATTGCTTCAACACTGCAATTGTATGTATGGATAGGTGAGGTGCCTAGATACTTTCAAAAGAACAATTGAGCACTGCTACAGAGGAATCCAGCATAGGTATTTTAGAATTGAGTAAATGAATGAATGAATGAATGAATGAATGAATGAATGAATGAATGAATGAATGAATGAATGAATGAATGAATGAATGAAATTTCTAAGTTGGAGCACTATCTCTCTAAAGATTAGGCGTGCTAGTTAAGTAGATGTCCTTCAGAATCCTGTAATTTGCACTGTTTATGCTATTTAATAACTAATTAAAACTTTTTGATTTTTGTTGGTGATCAACGAAATAAACATTTTCTAATTGCCTCTAAGTTAATAAACTTTTCATTTCCTTTCTCTCTCTTTTGTCAAGAATCAAATTTGGGAAAAATGTGCTTCCAAATAATGAGGAGGGTGGGAGACAACAAAGAAAATTAAGAGAAACTTTCATTTTTCTGAGTGCTAATTAATAGCAAAGCTGACATAAAAAAATTATGAAAATAACAAAAGGGGGGGGAGGTTCCTTCTAATAAAAGTTTTATTCCCTCTCAACTTCTGGCAAGTAAAAATGGAACATGTGCAATTATGTATTTCTATAGATATGCGCCCAGTCAGAATCAATAGGAAATCTCTCTCTGGAGAGAATCCCACTATTACACATAACTCCCTCCCACAGCTCTTCTCAGTCCTACTGTTTTGCCCTTTGCACAGCACAAACAAGTTGCTGTCGTTTGAACAGCAAACCACACACCCGCTCCTCAGAGCAATCCCTCTCCTGCTTCCCAGCCCCATCTGTGGTTCGGCTCAGGTCAGGAGTCACAGCCTGGAACTTTGCCCAAGCTCTAATTATAACCACGTCCTCTTCTCCTGACAGGGTGTACGTGTTCATTTCTAAACCATTTGGCCCAGTGACCAAACATAATTTAGCTAATGCAATTTTTCCAACCCTTATCAGAAGTTTTAGCCACATGGGATCGGATCCACGCTGAAAGCACACGAGGCTCCTCTTTCAGCTGCTTTCTCAATTGCTTTGTAGGTCTCACTCTTCTCTTCATTCTCATCTCAGAGATTGTCATTTTCATGCCAGCTAAATAAGCAATGTTCCACTAACAGCAAAAAAACACCTGAAACAATTGCTCTGCCACAGCTCTCCTGTGCAAGAGAGCTGATTATTGTAGATTTCATATCTCTGTTCTGTCCTTCAACACTCTTAATAGCCAGAGCATAACCGTAACTAATATAGAGAAAATTACTTTTGTATCACCACCTCTGGAAAAAGGGAAGAAAGAGAACTCAGAGGATTAACTAAACACACGCAGTCATGCAAAACCAGTTCACAGCAGAAGGAAGCATCAATGGTAAAAGCTGTATCTCCACTGATCACCAACAGACACGGTGCCAGTGGACGTAGCCACAGCTCTCACCTGAGTGGGAAGCAAGGGATTAAATGTATGATGAACAAACACTGCCCATACTAGCTTATGCTAACAGGAAAGGAATCAAAGTTAATAATTTCCATTTCCCTGTAATTTATCTACCTTTCTCTGTGGCAGGATAAAACATATACATGTAATGTGTGATTACTGATGTAGAAAGAAATCTGAATTCAGACTGGTTTAGAGCATAAATGAACTCACCCACAACTCCCAAATCCAAGTTAAAACTCTCTATTATTCAACTATTAAATAATAAACCATGAGAACTTCCTGGTATTAAAACAGCTCCCTACATCATCACTTATTGATGATGAAATGGAGAAAATAAGCACCATGCTCAAAAGTGTCTGAATATACACACTGGATAAAGAGAAAGAGCTTTGTGCTGATCCAGTGCTCAGCTCCCTGGACCACATTGCTTGTTCAGTACACAGATGGTGAAATGATGAGCTTCATGGCATGATTTAATTACCATGGGAATTTTCCATGTGTGTCACATGTAATGGGACAGATGTCAGATGCACTGTATGACAATTGCAGCAGGGGGGATGGGGAAAGGAAGAAGACAAACAATCCATTGGTTGCATGTGTAATAATAACCCAACTCCTTTGGTTTGGATTTGTCATTGTACCAAGGAGTCTCCTGGTCTCCAGTGCACAAAACAGCAACAAAAATCCCTGACCACTTAAAACTGACAAAGTTAAAACCTTATTTTTCAGGGAAGGTAATGCTTCCTGAAGATCACACCTGCCTGCTGTGTTGGACAGGAAGGCATCAGATTCAAAACAGATCAACAGATCACTGGAAGTGACCTGGAAATGAGCAGGGTCCTGTGCAGCACTGGCTACTCCAATACCACACTTAACAGTTTCCACCACAGGAGAGAGGGAAGCTCAAATCACTCTGTGCATTTTGAAGGCAGTTCACAGATTTTTCTTCCCCCTGTGCATTTTGAAGGCAGTTCATGCATTTTTCTTCCCTCAACACATTGAAACAAAAGTGCAGAGCTCTTGGTGTTTATAAGGACTTTGCAAGACAGTCCAGGAACTCACGTCTGGATTTTTTTGCACACCTTCCCTTTAAAACTGGCTGATGGTTGATAATTTCAAAGCATTCCACAGATCTAAGGATTGTCGCCCATTA
>VZRX01022432.1:82142-96282 GCA_013398075.1 Notiomystis cincta | reverse complement strand
TATATATATATATATCCTATATCACTCCCTATAGCAGGGTCTGGGCACAATGGGAAGGTGTTGGAGGAGAGTGAATGCACACACATGAGCAGAAATGCCACCAACAATGTCATGTACCTCATGGGCCTTCATCTATCTCATGCCAGAGCTGCTGTGGGGGACATCAGCAGCCTGATGTTCAGTCAGACCTTGGCATGGGCATATCTCTGGTGGGGATTTTCCTCTTGCTCTCTCTTTTCTTCCTCATTTTGGTGGCGTGGGAGGGGGAGCACGTCACTTGAAGTGTGAATGAGTTTCCATGAGAGTGAGGTGGTTGCAGAGAATGCCTGGAAACTCTCCTGTTTCACTTAACATATTCCCCCCTCCCACACGTGTTTTAAGTGTGTGCATAGAGAGATGGGAGGGTGGGGGGAGATACTCACCCAGCATCATTGCCTGTACCAGCAACATCGTATTGAGCATGGCCAGGAGAGCATCAAGGCCACACAGAGCTGGGTAGACAGGGTTCACTGAAACAAAAAAAAAGGATATTGAGCATCTGCAGCCTTGCAGCATCTTCTGAAGCCTCAGCAGAGAGGAGCAGTAGGGAACTGATGCCCTCAAGCTCCAGACCCCCAAGGAAATGCTTGAATGGGGGGAACAAGGCTGCAGGAAAAGATCGTGGTCAGATGTGACCACTCTATAAAGTCTCCTGTCTGGTACCTGCCTAAATGCTGTGGTTAATTAATTTGCCCCTGCTCTGTGCATGGATGAAGCCCTCAAAACACCATCTGGAGCCAGGCGGTGCCTTTGATGTAGCTCCACTAATTGTTTATGTTTATTTGACCATTTATCACCAGGATCCCCCTTTGCCAAGACCTGCTCAGCACATCAGATGGCATTTGTCATGCAGCATGCAGACTTCATCAAGCTGCCACCCAGAAGTGACCTGGAGCTTCTGATTTTGGAGCTTTATATAAATTCTGAACCTGGGAAGTGTGGTGGGTAATTTAAAGAAGCCTGGAAAGGAAACCAAAGGGAAAACATGACTTTTCAATTATAGGAGGCATTGAACTCTATTCTGGCCCTGCCAGGGCTCCTGTTGGTGTTTATCTGGGGCTGAAACTGGTTCCAGGGAAATGGGAGGGGCATGGGACTCGGTGATGTGATCATAGAATCACAGAATGGTTTGGGCTGGAATGAACCTTAAAGATCACATAGTTCCAACACCCTGCCATGAGCTCAACGTCTTCATCACCATGTGCCACCCAAGAGCTCACCTTGAGCCACAAACACCTCCCCAGAGGAACTGAGGCCAGAAAATGTAGCCTTGAATGGACCAGGTCAGGTCCTGGTGGTCATGGAGCAGCAGCAAATTCCCATTACCACCATCAGCACCCAACTGTTCAGCTTGCTGCGGGGTGATTTGCTTCATGGTTTGCAATTTTGGCAGATCATATCTGTATATAAACAAAGTTGATGAAGTACAGAGTGCTTCACGTAGGCTCTGGGTATCTGGAGTTAACCTGCAGGGATGGATTTGTTGACAGATGTGTATTTGCTGTGATGTGTAAGAAGTCTTTAAGAATTCCCTGGGATGGATTCACAGAGGGCACAGGAGGTGCCTTGGCCTCCACACCCTGGTGAGTGAATTGAGTGGCACCTATCACCACCTTCCTAAGCAAACAGTCCTCGTGGAGCTTCCCAAGTGTTCTTGTACCAGAGATATCCAGCAGATCTCATCAGTACTGATGTGCCCCCAGTCTGCTTGGCTGTGTAAACCTCTGCATGGATTTTGGAAACTGGGAGGAGAAAGGGTTCTTGTTGGGATCATTGGAAACTCTGGAG
This sequence comes from Notiomystis cincta, assembly GCA_013398075.1. Taxonomy (NCBI): domain Eukaryota; kingdom Metazoa; phylum Chordata; class Aves; order Passeriformes; family Notiomystidae; genus Notiomystis; species Notiomystis cincta. The sequence continues at coordinate 94,455 of VZRX01022432.1, read as the reverse complement.
ATTTTTCTAGAGCACCTTTTATTTTGGATTCCCTGATGGGACTTCAGTGAATATGGCTTTTTTTGTGGCCTGCTTACAGGAAACTAGTAGTTCCAGCTGAAAAAAAGGTCAGTTTTATATAGCATGTGCAAATATAAATAGTTCACATGGGCTCAGCTTGCCAGCCAGATGTTGGTAAGGATGAATCCATGTATGCCCAAGGATTTTGTTCAGAGATTAGTGTGAATACTGAGAAGTCCAGTAAGTAATGAAGAAATACCAGGGTGAAGGTCACAGCTGTGATCTCACTCCCTGAAGCCTAACCACTTTAATTATGTGATCAAACCGCGCTCACCTGCTGGGGCTCTTCCATCTCATGCATCCTGTGGAGGGCTGGGCTCCTTGGCCACCCCTCTCCTCCCACTGTCAGTGGGAGGTCTCCATCCGTGTCAGCATCACGGGGACTCTGCTTGCCCTTTGCCACTGGTGTCCCTCAGAGCATCCCTTTGAACTGTGCTGACCTGTTCCATTTAGGGAGCTGCTCCCTTGCCAGGGCAAGCGTGGGATGATGCCACCTCTGCACCCACCCGTGGGGCTTCCTCCCCGTCTGCGCTGCCAGCGAGCGTCTTCCAAGGAGAATGCCACCTTCTGTGCATCCTTCCTCGCCAAAGCATCGCTTTGGAAACCTCTTCCCTTTTCTGCTCTGTCCAGATCCACGCGAAATCCATGAGGTTTTGGCGAGATCCTCGTTTTTGTGCGGATGAGCTCAGTTACAAGCCAGACACCCCCACCTTTCCCAGCTGGGCCCTGTGTTTCCCAGAGTGCCCTCAGCTCCTGGAGGCCGGGGCGGGTGCCCAGCCCAGCAGTACAGCCCTGGTGGTGTTGCTGTGAGGTGGTTCCCTCCCACAGAACCACCTTTGGGCCTGCAGAGTCCTCCAGAACCCCGGTGATCTCCTTGCGAGGGAGGCAGCGGTGGATGTCGCCACGTTTCCCTCCTTGTTCCAGGCATCCCAGGGAAGTGATTGAAAGGCAAGGAGCTCTCTGCCCCACCTTCCTGCTGGAGGGCAGAAACGCTTGCTGCTGGGGTGGGTGGTTTAATAACATGTTCTTCTGGAGACAAGATGTTCAGAGGGGAGGTGTGCCCCTATATTAAGGAATAAATATAAAGGGAATATTTACCCTTTTTTAGGTTTCATTCACACCTTCCTTTTTCAAATTAAAAAAATAGTCCCACCCCTCTGCCTGCCTTCAAATAGGCATTTAGGGGTCCCAAGTCTTTCTTGGTCTTCCAAACTGGAGCAAAGTGCTTGGCCAAGGCAGTGGTGTTGTCCTTGTGGGGCTGGCTTCAAATAGGGTGTCAGTGTGGGTGGCTTTGCTCAGGGACATTTGCACAAGGAACTTGCTCAAGGTCGTGGAGCACATGGTGGATGCAGAAACAGAGCTTCAGCATCCCTATGTCACCAAAACAGAATCCTAGATGGGTTTGGGTTTGAAGGAACTGTCTTGCCCAAGCCCCCTGCCATGGGCAGGGACACCTTCCACTATCCCAGGTTGCTCCAAGCCCCGTCCAGCCTGGCCTTGGACACTTTCAGGGGTCCAGGGGCAGCCACAGCTTCTCTGGGCACCCTGTGCCCAGAGTAACAGGAGTAACAAGTAACAGGAGCAGGAGTGATCAATCACTGGCCAGCATTTCCCATTGAAAGTAGCTGTAATATTTTGACAGATTACAGTGATCTCACATGCACATCTTAATTGCCTCATTATGAAGAGGCACAAATAAAACTGGGGGAAAAAATAACCCACATATATTTATGGGCTGATGGATGTAGCAGGCAGGTCTGCACAGACGGGGCCATGGGTGGATGCAGAGGGAGAGCAGCCAGCCCACCCTGGCTGCTGCCTCCACTCCTGCAGCCTGGAGCAGGGATTGGGAAAGAGGTGCATGTAGCAGAGCAGCAGAGCCAAAGCATCTGAGCCTCAGGGTGCTGAGTGCCCTGGGCGGGGGAGGTGGTGGTGAAAAATGAATCGGGGTGAGGAAAGGTGTTGAGATCTACTACTGACTTCTCCTGTACTTGGAAGTGTTCAAGGTCAGGTTAGACAGGGCTTGGAGCAGCCTGGGATGGTGGAAGGTGTCTCTGCCCATGGCAGGGGGTAGAAGGAGATGAGCTTTAAGGTCCCTTCCAGCCCGAGCCATTCTGAGATTCCTTCCGTGGTTCTCTGACTCCCTCTCCTGACAGGGTCGGCGGCCTGGGGTAGCCTGGAATGCTCAGCACCCCAAAGCCTGGTTCTGACACCTCTGGGATGCTTTGCTGGGTGGTCTCATGCTTCAGGGGTAAAGCTGGAATTCCTCCAGGGGTTTTGTGTCAGCAAGGACCGAGGGATGCTCAGCAGGGGGGGCCAGCAGCTGGCTGGGATGGGGAGCAGTGGTCAGGGATGTTCAACCTCAAGCCTTGCCCCTGGCCTTGCACCCTGAATCCCTCTCCACACACAGGCTGGGTGAAGGGAAGAACTGGAGACGCCTTGTTTTGCCTGGAAAAATGACATTTTGACACCAGGAGCAGGCAGAGATCAGCCAGAGCCTCAGGCTCCTTCCTCTGCTGTGCTGAATGCAGAATGAGCCTGGCATGGGGGGGGGGCAGCTGCTTTGCATCCCCTGCTTGCCCTGGGGCACCCCCATATTTTTGGGGGGGCACTCCCACAGAGAGTGACTGTAGGCGCAGCAAAAAGAAGCACAGTCAGGAGCCAGCACTTTCTTGAGGGAAAATATTAGCAAAGAGAAGGCTAAGCATTGCACATTTTAAAGGGAGATGCTCTGAAAATCTCAATACAAGTATCAAAATATAAAATAAAACCACATAAAATATGAACATATACAATATTAATGCAAAATTATAAATGTCTAAAATATACAAAGAATAAAACATTAATGTACCTGAATATTAATATATTAAAATATTAGAGCGTTAAAATATTGAAATGCTGCATGTTACAGCAATTATGTTACGTGCCAACATACAATTAAAAGCCAAAATTGCCCTCTCCCAGCCAAGACTCAGGTTGTGAAGCAATGTCCCCATGGATGCAGTGGATGGGAAGGGGACGTCCCCCGTCCCTGACACAGCCCTGAACCAGCAGCCACACATTGCACAAGCCTGGGCTCTCCCTGGCAGCCTTTATCTCCTCCAAGGGCTCGCTTTTCAGGGCGTTGCCACCGGGGGTGAGGAAGGAGATGGGAAAGGGAAGTGCTGGTGAAGAGCCCTCGCAGGTCACAGGTCTCTTGCTGCTGCCGTTGAGCAACGCTGAGACCCGGGGGCAGGATCCTGCCCCTCCCCGGGGCTGGCACATCTTTCCAGGGCAGCTCCCGGCTGTGCCAGGGCTCCATTTCCACCCTACAGACGAGTAGAGGCCATATGAGTGTGTTTTATGTATTTTCTGTATATATGTCTTCATTATCTATTGAGTGTACTTCTGGTTTTCACTTACCACAAGCATTTCGCCTGTCTCTCTGATATTTCAGTTTTACATTGCTGGTTTGGAGATGCAGACATCCTTCAGTATTGCACTGAAGGAGGTTGGAAAAAAAAAGATTATTTAGGAAAAAGAAAAAAAAATGGATGGGGTTTTTGAGCAGCAGAATGCCTGGATGAGCTTTGGGTCACCCAGAGAGTACACCTTGCAGGTGGTTTATGACATTGCTGTAGTTCCTGGCTTATATCTGGGGTTTTTCATCCAGAAAGGGGACAAAGCTTAGCTCCCTCAACTCCTCTTTTTTCCTGTTGCAGCTTCAGGTGTCTAAATCTGCTGGCAGAACATGGGGGGAAGTGGTCCAGTATCCCACCACCACTTTATTTTTTTAAGTGGGGCTTTTCCTGGCAAGAAAGTAATGAATGAGTTTTTAAGCATGACCATAAATGCAATGTTTCACAACGTCATTTGCAGAATACGTTTATTTTAGGTGCCCTCCACCCTTTCCACCATCTCCCTCCAGTTTATTTTAACAATGCTGTAATTTTCTATTATAAAATGGGATTTTTCTGTTTAACTCCATGTCGTCTGCTCAGCATTTGCATATGTGTGTGTGTGTGTGTGCATGCACTGGTGACATTTGTCACCATCAGATCCTATTTTTAAGCCTGTTATTATTGAGGACCCCACCCTTGGCTTGGGGATGGGAAGGGGGGAGTGCAGGAGGAGGGAGAGGAGGGAGGGGAAGGAAGGAAAACGTCAGCCTCAGCACACTTCCAGCCTCTGGCCATCAACCTCCCCGGGGGCATGGGAACCATAAGGTCATTTCTCAAGCTCGCTGAGCTCCAGAGCTGTCAAACCACCCTGAGAGTTTAAAAAATGCAAATGTATGCAAATGAATGGGCTGTTTCTCTCCCTCTCCCCCCTCACCCCCAGTTTAAATGACATGAATCACCTTCAATTTTGCCAGCATCTTGTAAAGTTACCGGCTTGCCTAAACGCTGCAGTTAACAGAGCCACATCTCAGGAGGACCAGGGAGGGATAAGAAAGGAAAAACAGCTAATTTCCACCAAAACCCCATAATTTTTAATATCTTTTATACGTATAAATTATGTGTAACTATGTATATAATCACACCCCAATCTCCCAATTCTAATTTTTCTTGCTGTCGAGTGAATAATCCACTAATTAGGGAGAATGAAGCTTAGTGTCCAGAAAAACCCTCTATAAAAACATTTCTCAGGGTAGTCTAATATTCTGCTGCTCTGATTTTTGGCACTTAGAGTGATCTGGCAGTGAAAGATCAGAGTAGGAAGACACGTTTCTTCATGCAAGGAGCTCCTTTAACACTCAGGCTCCTTCCAAACAAAAATAAACGAGTAGATGATAAAAACAGCAATAGAAATTTAATTGCTCATGCTTATTATTCGGGATACAAAGCCCTAGAAAGGAAGCTGTCTTTTCCTCCCTAGCTCAGGGGTTATTTATTATCTTACTCTCCACTTGGAGAAGGTATTGGATTTACTGTCATTTATCGGTGATTTTCAAGGAGGATTTGATACGGAGCTGGTCGGGATCGCAGAGGAGCGTTGCTGGTTAACATGGTTAAGCACAGCACAGTGTAATGAATCAATTTGTTTCAGACAACAGACATAATTAGCGTGGAGGCAATGGGCACACCGTGGGATGCGGGGCTGGAGCGTCCTCCCTCCGCTGGAAATGTCCGTGGCTGGAGCCGACTGCAATTCCCGGTCCTCTCCCCAGCTCTGGGCAAGGGGAGGTGGCTGGAGAGGGCTTCCCATGGTTGGGGCTGCCCTCCAGCTCCTGTGAGGCTTCACTGACCATGGACAGCTGTCCCACATCCCTGTTGCTCCTCTCAGGCATGTGGTCCATCACCTCCCTCTGGGTTGCACTGTCCCCTCAAGACCTTCACTCTCTGGCTCCCACACACTTGTTTTTGGCAGTGCTGGTTACGTGTGAGGGAGATACCTGCAAGGTCTCCCTGGGGAGGGAGGAAAAGGGAGGCAGCATTTCTTTTCCCACGGGAATGTTTCCTGCAGAGTCTGATCCCCTCCACGGCCCCCCCCCAGCTTCCCCAGGGGTTGCTGGCCAAGGTGAAACACAGGTTTTCATGGACAGCCTCCATCAGACCAGGCTCTTTCATCCCCAAGGCAGCTGGGAGGGTGGGAGCCAGCTGAAGTAAACCAGGTCCCCACTGGTGGTTTGGAATGAGGTTTGTAATCAACAGAACCAGAAACTGAGCAGGGAAGAACACCCAGGATATGGCAATGGATTCCAGAAGAGATGTGGAGGTGGGGTGGGGCGGAATTGGGAACCCGCCTGATGGTGTCAGCCTTGTGAAAGGGTTGGAGATCCCACTCCATAGTGGGGCTGCAGTTTTGTTTTCATGTGCCCTGAGTTCTCCTGGAGATGAACTGCTCTGTGAACCAAGTGTCTACCTGCAGCAGGGCCAGGGCTGGTAGAGGTGACACTGCATGAACACATGCTCTGTGTCCTGGGGGTTTCCAAGGGTTAGTGTATTCAAAGTTATTCTGTCTGTTTGATGTATTCTGTCTGTGAGGGGATTAATGTATTCGTCGCCTGCTGGAGGAAATCACTTTCCTTTCCTGGGATTTCTCATGTGGAAGGGCTGCTGGAGCCATGTGAAAGAGGAAACATCTTACAGATTAAAAAATGGAAAAAAAAAAAATCAGGTTTTCCTCTTGGGTGTGGGCTTTTTGCTTCCGAGTTTTCCTTTGAAGCTAAAGCTGCTCTAGCAGGGGAAGATGTCTGCCAGATGCACAGGGCATTTTGATACCATGCTGACAAGTCCAAGCAGGACTGGGAATGGAGAAAGCTCAGTTCATGGGAAGAGACAGCAGACAACAATCTGCATCTGGCCAGGTCCTTCCTACCTGATTGTCTTCCTCTGAGTGTTTAGGTACACACTGTGACACGAATCCTAGCTTTCCTCCCCATTCCCAGGTCCCTCAGGAAGACATTCCTACCTGGCTTATCCCCAAGAGGTGACATGACATAGCTTCCAGGCATGAAGTAGCAGAACTGAAGATCCATAAGGATCACTATCCTGCTGCAGCAGGGAGATGTGACCCTCCTATCTGGGATGTCCAGTTGTACCAGTCCCAAAAACAATCATGTGGATGAGATGGGCACTCCCTGGCTCATCTTGTTCAAGAAGTGTAGGTGCTGGCTCTCGGCAGTGTGAAGCAATACAGCATCACACTTTCCCCACATAGCTCCTGGCAGGGCAAATCCAACATGTGCCTGGAACAATGTTGGCTCCAGGAGGATGTAGAAGAAATGTGATGGGGAGGGAGTCATTGCACAAGGTTCCTGGGGGAGGGGTGTGAAAGAGAAGAGGGAGCTTGTGGTGATTGTGAAAAGGTGAACAGGGTGGGAATTGAGAAGGATGAGGACGAAGAAGGAGATGTGGAGAGAAGCAGAGGTTCAGTCGCAGAGGATGTGGAAGGAGCTGAAGGTGGCCCAGAGATGCACTGAGACAGTGCAGGCAGGAGGTGATGACAGGTAGAGGAGGGAAAGACACCGGGAGAAGGCAGCATCCTTTTGGCATTACGGACTGGGAATCCCCTGCTAACGCTCTGCTGTCTGTGCTTTGTCCTAGGGCACTAAATGAGAATATGGCCAATGGCATTGAAGACCTTATCGGGATCCCATTCCCGAACCACAGCAGCGAGGTGCTGTGTGGTTTGAACGAGCAGCGGCACGACGGGCTCCTCTGCGATGTCATCCTCATCGTCCAGGACCAGGAGTACCGCACCCACCGCTCCGTCCTGGCCGCCTGCAGCAAGTACTTCAAAAAACTCTTCACTACCGGCACTTTAACAGACCAGCCCTGTGTTTACGAGATTGACTTTGTCAAGCCTGAAGCACTTTCTGCCATCCTCGAGTTTGCCTACACCTCAACCCTCACCATCACCACCTCAAACGTCAAGCACATCCTCAGCGCCGCCAAGATGCTGGAGATCCAGAGCATCATCAATGTATGCCTTGAAATCATGGAGCCTGACAGAGAGGCCGAGGAGGAAGATGACAAAGAGGACGACGATGATGATGAAGATGAAGATGAAGATGAGGAGGAGGAAGTGGAAGATTTTGTCAATCAGGAGAACCTAGCTGATGTACAAGAAGTAAGCTGCCACCAAAGCCCTTCTGAGTCCGATCTTACCGAAGAAGCTTATACAGAAGCACCTAAAGATTTTCCAAATCACTTCCCAGCCAGTAACTCCTCTGGACACTTGGGCATGATACGAGACTTCTCCATAGAGTCCTTGCTGAGCGAAAACTTGTACCCTAAGGCAAACATCCCAGACAGGAGGCCAGCTCTGTCTCCTTTCGCCCCCAGCTTCTTCCCCCATCTGTGGAATGGCGACTTCAACTCTTTCCCGCAGCTCGAGGATCCACAAGTAGACAATGGCCCCTTGGATCTGGTGATCAAAAAGAGGAAGATCAAGGAAGAGGAGGAGAAGGAAGACCTGCCTCCGCCTCCTTTCCCTAATGACTTCTTCAAGGACATGTTTGCCAACACCCCAGCAGCTCCCTTAGGGCATATTAAGGCAGAGACTGACTATAGTGCTTATCTCAATTTCTTAAGTGCTACCCAGTTTGGAGGAGTTTTTCCCCCATGGCCCCTGGAGGAAGAGAGGAAAATAAAGCCCAAGGCATCCCAGCAGTGTCCCATCTGTAACAAAGTCATCATGGGAGCTGGCAAGCTGCCCAGGCACATGAGGACCCACACGGGGGAGAAGCCCTATATGTGCAATATCTGTGAAGTTCGCTTTACCAGGTGTGTGTTGGTCACCTGTGCTGTGTGTGGGAGTGGGGTGGTGGCTGGAGGGGCCACAGCATAACCCATATCTGATTTCTCAGCTGCACGTCTGAGTTTTTTTTTTTCCCAAAAGAAAAGTAGGGAAGAAACCAGAGCATGATCTCTATCCCTTTGACAAAAAAAAAAAAAAAAAAAGGGAGGAAGGGAGGGTGGAGAAGGAAAAAGAACCTACTGATTTTTGTGGGTTGTGGATGACATCCACAACTCACTGGATCCATCCCCTTGCTGGACAAAAGCTTAAATAAGTAACAGGATAATTTCAGCCCCACCATAGTTCACCACAGTGGGACCAGACTGAGCTGGAAAACAGATGGTCAAACAGCCAAGGAGGCTTCATCTCTAATGTGCTGAGAGATGCACTGAGTTGGGAGGGCCATTTAGCCACAGGATGTAATTAGTTTGGGTTTGCACATTTTGGCATCGGTGTGGACCACAACCAAGTCACACATGTTTGGACATGACAGTATCTGGGCTTTCTGGGGCTGGAGCAGCCCTAATTATTATGTGTTAGTAGTGCAGTTGGGGTCTCAGTCTCTTCCCTAAAGTAAAAAATGACAGCACATGGGGAAATGTCCTCAAGCTTCACCAGAGGAGGTTCAGTTTGGATATTAGGAACGGTTTCTTCATGCAAAGCACTGTAACATTCTGCCCAGGGCAGTGGTGGAGTCCCCATCCCTGGAGAGATTTAAAGGATGTGTAGATGTGACACCTGGGGGCATGGTTTGGTAGATTGGCAGTGCTGAGGGAACAGTTGGACTCACAGAATCATGGGATGGTTTGGGTTGGAAAGGACTTCAGAGTGCATCTTATCCCACCCCCTGCCATGAGCAGGGACACCTTCCACTATCCCAGGTTGCTCCAAGCACCATCCAACCTGGCCTGGGACACTTCCAGAGATGGGGGAGCTGCAACTTCTCCTGCCAAGTTGTATTTAGCTGTGCAAATCTAATGTTCTAGCCTGAAACCGTGCTCTGCAAAGCCAGGCAAATTTAATCGGTGAGCAGAGACAAATAGATTCCTGGACCTGCTCTTGCTGGGTATAATTAATATCTAATGAGAACAATCTTTACCATAATAATAAACCTTTCTGACAAGAGCATGGTATTTCAGCTCCTGGCTGCGTGTGAGAGAGAGAGCCCTATTAAGCTGGGGCGAGAAAACCAGAGGAAAATAATCTGCACAGTAGGCAGAGGCGAGCTCCTGACAATGGCCGGACACCTGGGGTGCTCCTGCATTCAGCCTGTCTTTTCTTCTCCTGTCCCTGTGATAATATTCGAATGGAAGATATGCAGATGATGAGAATTTGACCTGAAAATAAATTTCCCTGCTCCCCTCCATTAACGCAGCAGACACCATATTATAATGCGGGGAGCATCGTGCCTCGGGCGAGCATGTGCGACGTGAGCCAGCTCACCCTGGTATTTGCAGGGGAAAGGCCACTGCATGGTGATAATTCCTGCCTGCAGGAACTTGGATCTGGCTCCTGCTGGTGTTGCATCCCCAGGTTAGCACTGGGCTGTTGTCTCTGTGGGGTGGGTTCAGCCCAGAGTGGCATCTCGGACTGGAGGGACCGCCTGGCCAGCCCCATCCTGTGGTCCCTGTCGCTCTCTTGTGTGTGTTGCTGCAGGTGCTAATTGCTGATGAGGAAACAGCCTGGCTAGATCCATCACTGACACCTTTCCTGTAACAGGAATAATAGAGCTGAGCTCTCCTAGGGGGCTCCCAAAGTCCTTNGGCTCCCAAAGTCCTTTACAGGCAAGGGCAGCATTGCTTACTTGCGGAAACTGAGGCACAGAGAGATGCTGGTACTGACCCCTAATCCAGACAGGTTACATCAGCATGGTGGAGGTTAAAAACTCTGCACAGAGCTGGTCTAGCATGACCCATTATTAATGCAGGACTAAACCTGATAGTTTCAACATCCCCCATGGGCTCAGCAGCTTCTAAATGCAGAGCACAGGGGTAGGGGGACTTCATCCAAGGAAAAAAAAGTCAGAAAAATGAGACTCACCCAACAGTGCCATCCCCTAACATCACTGATGAAAACTGGTCTTGTGATCACCCTGTGCAGAGCTGGGTGCTGGAGGGTCTTTTCCTTCTTTAATACCCTGAGCAAAGTGGGAATCTTAAAATACTGATTTGTTTTTAAATGCGTTTGGAAGGATTTTGAAGAGCATGCAGCTGATTGGTTTTGTTTGGGGTGGGTTTTTTTAGCTGTTTTCATCATTACTCCGGTGTGAGAGCTCTCTTTTAGGAAAAAGTGTATTTTTAAGCAAAGTGGAGTGATTGAGATGTAGAGAGAGATTTCTACCGGGATTTCCTTAGTGCTGCCACTTGCATTATGTGTTTTGGTCTCAAGGGGGAATCCCATGCTTTCTGAAAGCACTGGACTTGCACCCACAGTGCCTTCACCAGGGAGATGCAAGCTCAGATGGTCCTTTTTGGGGGGTCCCCTGGGAGTGAGGGTGCAGAGAAGCAGAGGTTCCCAAATGGAATTTCAGTATGAATCAGTCCTTTGCATTATTTCTGCAATTAAGGAACAGTGGAGGAGAAAATGTACTGGGGAAATGGAGAAGATATATTTTCTTGGATGAGGAATGCCCCAGCCTCCCCAGCAGATCCCTTCCCCTTCACATCAGTGGGATCTTGCATCCCCCAGCAAGGACCCCACATGCACCTGGACCTGCCTCTCCTGCTGCCCACAGACATCTGATCACAGGAAGCAGGACTTCATTTAATGGCTCATTAATTATTTTTTCCTTAAACAAAGGCTGCTCAGCCTCTAGTCTGCTGTTCTACCCTGCTAGAACGCCGGAGAAAGCTGCAAATATTTCAGCTTTTCCACCAAGACAACCCCAGAGTGCTCAAGGAGATACTGTTCCAGCCGGAAAGGTTAACATTATTTGTTCCTATTATTTGTGTTGTGACAGCTCACAGAGCCCTAATCGCTCTCCTAATGCAATTGCATTAAGGTTATTCACACACACGGAGCGTGGATCTCCGTCGGAGTCAGCCTCCAGCCCAGCTCCCAGCTCGCAAACCCCGTGTTCCCCACGCCACATCCCCCCTGGGGGGCTTCACCACAGAGCACCCCAGCCCCTGAGCAGCTCCAGGTGGAGCCACAAACCTCCCTGGCATTCCCTGGAGATGCTGCCGGGGCAGAGGGGATTGGGTTTCTCCCGTCTGCTGCTGGAGATGGGTAATAGCCTGCTGTATTTACATTATACAGTCCTGGCACGCGGCGTGTTTATTAGGAAAAGCGATCCTGCTAGGTTAAACATTACATATAGAGGTTTAAATTAAATTATAGGTGGGGCCGCCAGCTCTGCGTTTTATTAACGTTTCCCACCGCTCTGCAGCGCGAGCCCCGCGTTCATCCGCGCGCGACTTCCCCGCGGTTCTCCCTTCGGGGGGAAATTCTCCCTGCTGCTGCTTTGTCTGCTGCTGAGCACTGATTCCAGCCCTCCCAGGGGCAGTACAGCCTTGTGGAAACCTTGGGGTAACACTAGATTTATAAAATGCCTGAGTGGGAAGTTGCCCTGAGTTTGGCACAGGGACTGAGAGATGCCTTTTTTTGTGTCTCCCTAAAAAATCTGTAGGTGCAGGACCAGGCTGGGATCAGTCTCCCAAAGGCAATAAAGCATCATCTAGTGAAGAAGTGACTCTCCTGCTAGGGATACTTCCTTGCATCCTTGATCCTGAGGGACTGGGATGCCCATCCCAGGGCTGCATTCCTCATGGTGTGGCCAACACCTCTGTGCTGCTGGGCATGTCACCAAAAACTGTTTCAATATGCACACGGGCTGGGTGGCAAAAACTACCTCAAAGGCAGCACCTTGCAAGTTTCGAGGGCCAGACCTGCCAGAAGAAACAGATTTTTGTGTGGTTTTTATGTTATATAAATTAAATCATCGTAATATATCCTTATATTATGTAATTTATAATATAATTATATTTTAAAACAATAATAAATTATATATGCTTTACTGTTTATATTAAAC
>VZRX01022432.1:50078-77202 GCA_013398075.1 Notiomystis cincta | reverse complement strand
TGGAGCCAGGCTGGCAGAGCTGGGGGTGTTCAGCTGCACAAGAGAAGGCTCCAGGGAAAGCTCAGAGCCCCTGGCAGGGCCTAAAGGTGGTTTAGGAGCAAGATGGGGGCAAACATTTTAGCAGGGCCTGTTGCGATAGAACAAGAGGAGATGTTTTAAACTGGAAGAGAGGAAACTCAGTCTAGATAGAAAGAAGAAAATTTTTACATTGAGGGTGGCAAAACATTGAAATGAGGTGCCCAAAGAGGTGGTGGCTGCCCCATCCCTGGCAGTGTCCAAGGGCAGGTTGGACCAGGCTTGGAGCAACCTGGGATAGTGGAAGGTGTCCCTGCCCATGGCAGGGGGGGGAACTGGATGACCCTTAGACGTCTCTTCCACCCCAAATCTTCTGATGATTCTATGATTATGTGAACACAACAGACACAAAAGCCCTGTAATTCATGTGGCCACTCAGCAATTCCTTTGTTGTTTTTGAATGAGACGCAAAAGCCTGGAAAATAAGCTCCAGGTAGGAATGGTGGGATTTGTCCCACATTGTTCACCCATTTGGAAGCAAAGTAAACAGGTACCCTGTGCCTACTGAGACACCTACATGTTGACACTAATTCTGGTTGTCCTGCAACCTGCAACGTGATTTCCAGCCTTGCTCTGAAGCCACCCTGGCTCTGGAGGGAGGCAGGGACTGATGGAGGGTGATTCACCCCACCTACGCTGGACCTCCCAGGGGTGGGATGAATCACCTTTGGGCACCTCTCTGCTACCTGCCAGTGTGCTGTGCTTTCCCAGAGCACAGTGAGATAAGGGTAACCACGGGGAGGGATGTTCCCACCACCACTGCTCCCTCCTCCCTGCTCAGCTCAGAGGACAGTCCCTGTAAAAACCTTTCCCAGAGGATGGGATGCTGGCACAGCCCAGGGACCCAGGTCAGGCAGCTTGATTTCTTCCTTTTAACTGGGAATGCAATGGGAAATAAATGTCCAAGTCCATCCTCCTGGGGACCATGGGTTCAGGCTCATGGGTCATACACCCTGCTGCAATCCCAGTGAAACATCCCGAGTTCTTGCAGCCACAGGTCATTTTCCTTCCTTCACACTCAAGAGAAGGACACCACAGCATCAGGTGCTTGGGCAGGGATCCAGATCTGCAGGCAGAATCCAGAAATGTGACTTGGGAACAAAGAAATACCAATCCCCCTCCCAGGGCAAGTGGTCAATTATTGGGCAGCTCTTCTGTGCTTGGAGCCTGCAGGACCACAGCAGGGTCAGCCCACAAACTGTGTGTTTCTGAGCACCAAAAAACCCCACAAAATAAAAATTGTGTGAATTACTTTTTAGCTGTTTAAATACACTTACAACTATTTTTTTTTTCAGGTCTTGTGGCTTTTAACCCCATTTTATGCTCAATTTCTGGTTTGCTTATAATGCCACAACAACAGCAAAAAAGAGATAGATTTGCAAGGGGAGGGTGAAAAAAAAAATTCAAAATTGCTCGCAGGAGCTGTGCATTAATCAGACACTTGGGAATCACGGGAAGAAACCAGCTTCAGTAAATGCTTGTTAGCAACAGCATATGGCTACATGCTTGCTCCTGAACAGCTGCTGTTATCTGCTGGAGCATCCAGGCTGTGGAGGGGGAGCAGCACCGGGGTGATGCTGCGCACGCAGCGTTTGCTTGGACCAGGTGTTGCTGCCAGAGGAGCATCTCCTGGCACGAGTGGCAGGGAGCTGGATGGGCAGACCCTTTCCCTGGGCTCAAAACCCTTTGCTGAGCATTGCAAGAGCCTCTTGCTGCAGTTGTGCAGAAGGAAATTACATACAGAAAAAAGTATTTGTGTTTTAAAAAGGGAAGAAAGAGCCTGCACTGTTTGGGAAGTGAGAGGCTTTTCCATTTGGCAGTCACCTGCAGGAAAAAAATAAGAAAAAAGAGAATAATTTCACAAAGTACAGCCTAAAATGTTTTAGACTTGAATGTGTCAGCAGGACTCCTGGCACCATCAGTGAGGCTGCAAATACTGCCCAGTCTCTGCTCCGCTCGTGCTCTGCTGCCCCCCTGGGACCTGCTATGCTCCCCATCCTTTTCCATCCATTTTAGAGGGGATTAGTGCTTTATTTAGTCTCAGTGCCCTGAAGGTGGAATATTGTGTGGTTGCAGAGGAAACTTTTAAGGTAAGAAAGTAAATGAAGCAAGACCCCAACCATCTCGTTTTAAGAAAATGCTGTGCTTGGCAGAAGGTCACCCGTGGATGGGTTTTTAAGATCTGCCATTGCCTTTTGGTACCTCTGATGATGTGCACCTCCTTGGTCTGCACCTGAGTTTCTTTCCAAGCCAAAAACACAAAGGAAAGAACTGAGAAAAATCCCTTATTGTAGGAGATACACCCTGTAAAGTCCAAGCCCGAGTGAACTCATCCCTGTCCCCATCCCACCTCCCAGCCCCACCTCTGGGATCTCCAGCAGGGGGAGAGAAAATACCTGTGGCTTGGAAATACCTTTCCCCCCGTGTTTTCCTATGTTGAACCAATGTTTTACATGACTTGCACTATTTGCTGTAGGGCAGGATACTGTTTAGGTTTCTTTGTTCAGTCTCTTGTTTGGTTGCGACTCCTCTTGGTCCTGTACACGTACCTGCTGCACATCTTACACTCTGGAGAAAATAAACTGTTACCTGAAGCAGGAGTCTGCTGTCTGTCCTTAACGCTGCTCTGGGGCTGGGGAATTCGGATTTCAGCAACAGATCAGTGGTTGGACTTGGTGGTCTCGGGGGTCTTCTCCAACCTAAGTGGTTCTGTGATCAAATGATGGTGAGCGGGGTGATGGAGCATTTCGTGGTGGCCCCTCAGGGTGACCCTTCATGTGGCCTCTGGGCTGTCACCACAGGGGTGCAGGTGCTGAGAAGCAGCCTCTGGTGATGCCCCAGTGAAATTTTGTGCGGGGCAAATAAATGCTGTATATGTAATGCAATGGTCGGGGTTTTGTTTTTCCCCATTTCCCCATTTCCCCATACCTGCTTGCTCAGCTCCCTGCTCACCCGAACTTGGACTGCCCTCGTGTGGTGGCCTGGAGGCAGCTCTGCCACCGGAGCGACGCCGGGGACAGCAGAGGGCTGGGACACACAGCTGGACCCACAGCTGGAGCCGTTTGGGCATCTCCGTTACACCAGGACAGGCAGGACCCTCCATCACCTCCCGTCGCACCCAGACACTTGCCAGGAAGAGGAAATACAAACCTCAGCCACAGCCAGAGGGAGTTTAATGGTTGGACTTGATGATTTTAAGGCTCTTTTCCAACCTAAGTGATTCTATGATTCTTAAGAGTTTTTTACACCTCAATTTAACCACAACCAAGTAATAAGGCCAGTGAGGCTGGGAACCTGCCATGGTTGTTGGTGGCCTTAGGGGAACCCTGATTTTTAGGGAATTGTTTCAGAAGGGTAAGCCAGGACTGGACCCTCTGATGCCCAATGTGACCTCAGCTGATATTTCCCACTTCCCCTCGTGGTATCACTAATAATTTTGCTCAGTTTGGGCAAGTAGGGGTTTCAAATGTAAATCTTATGCAATTATATAAAGCCCATTTCCTTAGGAATTGAGACTAAAAACCATAAATGCAAATACCAAGGAAGAAGCCAAACAGCAGTGCTGAGCCACAACCCCTGAAGTTTCATTTTATTTCCTTCACTCTGCAGAGATGGCACTGACTGAGATGTCACAAATCCGATCGGGCTTCCTAATAGTTCATGCAGTGCCTCCAGCCTCAGGGGTCATCTGGAATTCAGGCAGCCAATTTGCAGGCAGGAGATGCAAAGCCAGACTAGGCAGGGGCTGAGGTTTTAAGGACAGACCCTGTCTGTCAGCTAAAACCTTCCTCTGCTCTTGGGTAACCTCTGGCTAATCCTTACAGGGATGGCTGCAAACCTGCCTGTCTTTAAGGTGTAGCTGTGAGCTCAGTTTCCATAGTGAGCAGGACAGGGTTGTCTCAGTGGGAGCAACTTCTGCAATGTTGGCTGCAGTTTGCATCATCAGGGAGGTATTTAAGGCTTCGCCTTCGAGTTCTCAGAACTGGGGTTCTCATTTGGGCAGCTTTTATGGTATTTTTCTGGAGTTCTTGATGACATATTCGTTGAAAAAATCAGTTGGAAGTACAAAAAGTCCTCACAACCTTTCTGAGACAAGGTCCTGGATCTGAAGTGAGGATGAGCAGTGACTTGCTCTGGGTGTTGCTGCATGGGTCTGAGCCAGGCTGTGACACCCCAAAATTTAAACACAGGAGCTGGATGAGAAAAGTGAAGAGTGAGCAGAAGCTTTATGGGAGGTGGAAGAAAATCTCCCATGGAGAGACAGTGAGGCCACACCTTGAGTGCTGTGTCCAGCTCTGGGACAGGAGGGACAGGAGAGACACTGAGGGGCTGGAGCGTGTCCAGGGCAGGGAACGGAGCTGGGAAGGGGCTGGAGCCCCAGGAGAGGCTGAGGGAGCTGGGAAAGGGGCTGAGCCTGGAGCAAAGGAGGCTCAGGGGGGACCCTGTGGCTCTGCACAAGTCCCTGACAGGAGGGGACAGCCAGGGGAGGGTTGGCTGCCAAGTGACAAGAGGAAATGGCCTCAAATTGTGCCAAGGCAGGTTGAGGTTGGATACGGGGAAAATTTCTTCCCTAAAAGGTCCAGAGCAGTGGTGGAGTCCCCATCCCTGGAGGGATTTAAAAGGGATTTGAAAGATGTCTAGATGTGGCACCTGGGGCCATGGTTTGGTGGACTTGGCAGTGCTGGGGGAAGGGTTGGATCTGATGATCTGAGTGGCTTTTCCCACCTAAATGATTCTGCGAGCTAGGGGCAATCATCACTGCTGGAGCTGCAATCCAGATGCAGATGAGCTCCTCACGCAGCTGCCCAGTGCTCTTTATGTTCAATCAGCTCAGCCTATGACAGAGATTTGTAGCTCCAACCACTTGGGATGCTTTTTCCCTGGAGTGGAAACAGTCAAGCTGGATTACATATATAAAATATGTATGTGTGTGTGTGTGTGTATATGTGTGTGTATATATTTTTTTTTCCCAGATAGATTCAGCAACCCTGATACATGTGTGAATGCATACACAGACCTGCATACATCTAATATGTATTTAGCTGTTATCCTCACCAGATCTGCTACAGAAGACAGCAGTATTTCTCCTTTGGGAGGGGAGACTGAGGCACGGGGAGGCACAGAGGTTTGCTCACAGTGCCCTTGCAGCACAGAGGTATCCGTGTGTGTGCTGCCAGCCCACCCTCTGCACAGGTGCAAATCATCCCTGGGCAGTGCTGGCCCTTGGCAATGGCTTCATCAGTCTGTAAAATAAAGTGTTGGGAAGGAGCATTCCCAGGAAACCCCATCTCCTTGTCTCCAGCGTCCCTGTCTGATTCAGCGGGCCGCTGCACCAATTACCATCCAGCTGGTGAGGATGAAATTTGGAGCGAGAGGGAAAAAGAAAGTCACCAAGAGAGGGCGTTTTTTAACCGGGAGGGGACGGTGCCGCGGGAGCAGCCGGAGCCGTCGGGGCCGTGCGGGCCGCGGCCGCTCCGGGGCACCGCGCTCGGCACCTGCAGGTTTGTGACAAAGCTTTGCCTCTGAGGGTGGCGGGCTGCCAGCACCCACCTCTGCAAAAATCCCGCCACCCGAGCTCAGTGCGATGTCCCTGGTGATGCTCTGAAGCAGCCGAGGGAGAACGAAACACAGGATGATTCCAAATGCCAGTGGGGAAGGAAACTCCTTTCCCAACGTCCCTTTCAGCAGCATCAGATAAATCCCAGCAGCAAGGAGGGGGTGCAGACACTGCCACCAAGCCCCTGGCCGGGCAGGGGTGTCCCGAGGGTGGGATGTGTCCCCGTCACACACGTGGGCTCCTTGTTTGCAGCCCAGGCTGTGGCCGCCGTGCCGAATCCCGCGCCAGCTGCTGCATTAACGCCCCATCTGCCCGGCCATATGCTCCATCCGCGCCGCGGGGCTGCTGGCTGGGCCTCCGGGGCAGGAGAAGGGACCACCCGGCATGAGGGAGCAGGTAGGGCTTAGAGAGGCCTCGGGGAGCTGAGGATGCCCAGAGGATCCCAGAGGATGCGAGGGGCGGCGCGGGGTGAACGTCTCTGTGCCCGGCAGC
This sequence comes from Notiomystis cincta, assembly GCA_013398075.1. Classification (NCBI taxonomy): domain Eukaryota; kingdom Metazoa; phylum Chordata; class Aves; order Passeriformes; family Notiomystidae; genus Notiomystis; species Notiomystis cincta. The sequence goes on along the minus strand of VZRX01022432.1, from coordinate 71,078 downwards.
AGCACAGGGGACTGGAGGGTGTTAGGGGCGTGCTGAAGGGCACCACAGACCTTCTGCAATGGGTACCTGGTATAAAGCAGCCGAAATTTGAGCAGGAGGGTGCTAACAGGGTGTAGGAAGGCACCAGTGACCCTTTGCAGTGTTTCTCTAAAGCAGTTTGGCTGCAGGTTGCACTTGCAAAATTTAGTCTGAAGTGGATTTTCAGGACAGCAACAAGCTCTGAAAAATGTCATGGTGGAAATCAGAGGGTGGTGGGTGTTGCTGCATGTCCTGCCTGCGTGGCAGCAGCAGGGTGGATGGAGGAAAGGGTCTCAGCTCCTCCAGGCTGGACACTCACAGAGGGACACTGGAGTTCCAGACCCTCCTACAGTCAAGGGAGAGCAGCCCCTCTTGAGTTAAACACCTGGAAAAATGGGTCACACAGCCACACTTTGAAATGCTGGCTGGTCTCCAGTGGCAGGTAACAGAGGGCATCTGTCCCCAGTGTCCCTTCTCATGCCCTGTCACTTTGGTTATCAGTCTCCTGGTCCCTTGCACCCAGCATTCAGAGCTTTCACTGGTCACCACTGAAGGTCCCAGCACATTTAAACACCCAGGATGGGACACAGCCTGGTAACAAAGGCCACATTCCCTGTATGGAGCAGCAGACTGGAGAGGCAGGAGGCTGTGGAAGCACCTAGAGATCTCATGTGCTGGATGAAGGGCTAATAAGGCACATCACCAGATGAAGACCCACAGGTTCAGCCCAAATAACTTTGGCTGTGCTGTTAATCTCACAGCAGAGGGAGAGAGGAGGGTAAGATCTGCACCATCCTCAAGCCATATTATGGGATGAAAGTGGTTTTCCCTGCATTTTGGTAGCTCACACAGGCACAGGTGAGAGACAGGATACCAACATCATGCAAGAGGTCAGTGAGAATGCTCACAAAGATACATTTTGTTCTGAAAATTCAATTTATCTGGACAAATTAGGGTACTGGCCTCAAACAAAACCGGGGACCTAAGCCTCATTCCATTTAATAAACTATCACGTGTTCTCTCCCATCAGCCTGCAGCAGGCACCCCGTGATTTACAGCCCACAGCTGTAACCTGAGCCATCTCCTGCTCAGAGAGAAACTCATTTAATTTGAGTCCAGGTCTGAGGCTCCTTGAGGGAAGGCAGCTAATCTTTCTGCCTTAGCTCCTCTATCTGTAAAATGGAAATGGTGACTTTATCCATCTTTGTGGGCTGCAGTGGGGCTTATCACTTAATCTGAGACTGCTGTGCCTTGATGAGGGAGCCTGGTGAGAAAGGCTGTATTATCTGTCTTGTTGGGAATGCTGGTTCCCTGCTCTGGCTCCCAGGATGTGGAGGGATTTGTGAGGGGAGAACTGGAGGGAAGGATTGGAGAGCTGATTTCAGTGCCAGGAGAGCAGCACAGGCTCATCCCTTGTGAAAAGTAAGGAGCTGCTCACTCAGGGAGAGATGTGGAATTTTGAGGATAAGGAGAAATGAGTCTTGCCATGGCCTTAAACCCACTGGAGCCAGAGTCCAGAGGAGGCCATGGAGCTGCTCCAGGGCTGGAGCCCCTCTGCTCTGGAGCCAGGCTGGCAGAGCTGGGGGTGTTCAGCTGCACAAGAGAAGGCTCCAGGGAGAGCTCAGAGCCCCTGGCAGGGCCTCAAGGGGCTCCAGCAGAGCTGCAGAGGGACTGGGCACAAGGCCTGCAGGGACAGCACACAGGGAATGGCTTCCCAGTGCCAGAGGGCAGGGCTGGCTGGGATCTTGGGAAGGAATTGCTGTCTGGGAGGGTGGGCAGGCCCTGGCACAGGGTGCCCAGAGCAGCTGTGGCTGCCCCTGGATCCCTGGCAGTGTCCAAGGCCAGGCTGGACACTGGGGCTTGGAGCGCTCTGTCCAAGTGACCCTCCCTGCCCATGCACACCTTGAGCTCAGTCAAGGCAAGAGGACAGAGCTGTTGTCTCTGCTGGTGCAGGAGCAGAGAGGATCCTGTATCTCTGCATGTTGTCTTCCAGTGTCTTTATAATTCATGATGGTCTGTCTGAAAGAAGCTTCTGGCAAAGTGTTTTCGTTACTGGTCTTAAAATAGGATGCAGAAGAAAGGTTTCTGGGACATAATTCATTTTATTGGCTCTTCTGCACCAGAATTAATTGCAGCCATGTCTATTCCTCCAGCGAGTAGAGATGAGTTAGATAAGGGAATCACTTTGTTTAGGACAATGAATAATTTATGTCGCAAATTCACCAGAACCTTGAAATTTGAAGGACTGGGTTTGCTTCCTTCCATGTCCAGGGAGCAAGATTGAGCCATAATCCTTGTTTGTGACAAATGTTTTATGATTTTTCCATCACTGTGATCATCTATTTGAACTTCTGTAACACAAAACATGGAATTCCTCTGTGTAGGGTGCCTTGGCATCCAGTTAATTCTGTGTGTGGTGGTGAGAGGTTTGCCCAAGGAATAACCCATTCTGTCCCCCCATGGAAATACCTGGCAGAATAAGACACACAGTTGACTACAGAGGGAGTTTTGGTGGCTTTGGGGGCTCATCAAATCCTCTGCCAAGACAGGGATTCTGTGTCAAACCCACAGCTCCTAGATGAGCTGGAGGAGAAGGTTTTAGAAAGACACCCTGAGCATCCTGGACTAAAAACCTCCCAAACTTTACTAGAAAGCTGCAGTTTCTTTCCCAAAGTGACTTTTCCCCAGGCTTTGGGCTCCTGATGAGTATTTGGATCACAGAATATACTGGTTTGGAAGGGACCCACGAGGATGACCAAGTTGAACTCCTGGAATATTTGTGCCCCAGAGAACCCCTCAGTATCTATTTTTCCAGAGAGGGTAGAGCTGTTGCTGAGACTTATTCTGTCCCTGGGGTGGGCACAGCTGCCTGCCCACCTCCCTGGGAGCCTGCACAGCTGTGGCCTGTGTCCCAGGATGGGAGCTGGATGGCTTTGAAAGCCTTTTCCTTGGAGATGGATGGTGCATATCAGTTTATCAGTCTGGCCTGCTTGTGTTCTGGAGCAGAGCTGGAGGGCTCTCAATCAAGCATACACTGGTGTCCCTTGGATGATCTCTCACTCCAAAATGAGGAGAGTAGGTAGGAGGGAGAGACAGAGAAAGTCAGAAACTGTAACTTCAAAGACAAGCTGGGATGGGAGCCCGTGTCAGCTTCTGAGAGGAAAAACAGGGATGGTTTTCATTAGTGAGAAGGTAAAACACAAGGCTGGATGAATAGCAATGCCCTTGCATAGTTCTCTTCTAGTCCAAGAAAGGACACTTTTGGGGGACACTGGCATCCTCAGTGGAAACTGTTATGTCTTGGGAGAAAATTCTATTTATTTTAACCTACGAGGCCTCAGCCTTGGTGTGGCCCTCTCTGTATGATACCAGGGTTGCTGCTTCCTTGGAATGGTATCAACCCCGATATCAAACCAAGGCTAAAAGAAGGGACCAAGTAAGTGGGGAGAAGGACGTATTTGAGGCCAAGTCTGCCTCTGCAGAAGCTAACACTGCTCTGAAGAGTGCAAGCTGAAGGCTGGTTACCCCGGCCTTGGAGCCTGCAGGGAGATCACTGCTCGCCTCAGCTGTGGCAGAGTGTTCTCAGTGTGGGCAGTTCTCAGTGCCCCTCCAGAGCACACAAAATGGGTGGGTGGGCATTTGCAGGGAACACTTGTATTTTGCAGAGGAAACCCAAGCTAGATACACCACAAGTGCTGAGTGTGGAGGGGGCAGTGGGGAATGATGGCACTGCAGTGACTTGGGTGGCTTGGCCAGAGTCTGACAGATTTTGCCAAACATCATCACAGGCTGCAAGTTCATATTTAGGGCTTGGATTTTGGATGTGGACACCTAAACTGGGATTCAGCTGCTTGATTTGGCAGTGCTCTGGCAGCTCCAAGTGTGGCCCCTGTGTTTGTTGCTGTGTGTTGCCTGTGCTCTGAACCGTGTCCTGAAGCCCTCAAAGGTCCCTGCTTCTAACACCCATCCTCACCTCCAAGGCACAGCTGAACCAAAATGCAAATAATGGTGGGGAAAAGGAATCTCACTGCTTTCTTTTTTTTTTTTTCTTTTAAAGTACAAGTGTGGTGGTGTTGCTTTCTTTCCTTGCAGGTACAAGGAAGGCACAAGTGTGTTGCCCACATCCCCCCTGCCATGCACTGTCTCCAATTTGCAGGTCAGCAGCTGAATTTTCATCTCTTGCAAAGGCAGAGAGGAGGAAAAAAAGCAGGATAGCTAAAAAGCCACCTGTGGATCCGCCACAAGCAGACAGAGCTGGAGGCTGCTGGGGGAGCAATTTTCACTGGCGGAAGTGACCAAGTAGGCAGCCTTTTCTCTTGCTTGGTGTTGAGAGTTGTCAGGCAGGTGAGATGGTCTCTGTGCTGGAAATTTCTGCAACAGGAGAGGTAATTCAGCAGCTCCTGAAGTGTGCTAGCCCTCAGCTCCTCCTGCCCTCCTGGACACAGCCTGAAAAGCCACCTTCTGTGTGTGGGAAGATTGGAGCACGTGGGCACTGGCTCCTCCGGGAGGATGCGCTGCTGTCCGGGTGAAGCAGCTCTGAGTTTGGCACATGTCACAGCCCGAACACCAAACTTTTAACTGTGCTAGCTCCCACAGCTCCTGACCTCACCCATGCTGTTTGCCTCCCCTGCCTCAGTCTTTCCTCCAGTGTTTTTAATTCCCATTTACTCCAGCCTTCAGGACTTACCCCCCTTGGCAACAAGAACAGCCAAGACTGCATCCTGTTGGTTAGAAAACAGCAGGTCACAACTTTTTGGGCCAGCTGGGGGACGTGGAAGCTGGATGAAGGTCTGGGCAGTGTCTGGCATAACTGTGCTCCCATGGGCTCATGGTCTGCAGCCTGCCTAGAGCTGGGGAGGGTTGGAGGGCATGGGGAGAAGTGGATCCTCACAGGGAAAAGGGTGAACTCTTCTTTTTTTGTCTGAGCCGGCTGTGGTTTGCACAGAGGCTTCAGGCTTGGGGGAGGAGGAGGGTACCAGCTTACTGCAGGATTAGATTTTGGTACAGGGACACTTTTTAGAAGAGCATGTAGTCACAGGACAAGGGGATTGTTTGCCAACTGACAGAGGGTAGTGTAAGATTAGATATTAGAAAGAAATTGCTGTCTGGGAGGGTGGGCAGGCCCTGGCACAGGGTGCCCAGAGCAGCTGTGGCTGCCCCTGGATCCCTGGCAGTGTCCAAGGCCAGGCTGGGTGAGGCTCTAAGTAACCCAGTCAAGGTGTCTCTGCCCATGGCAGGAGGTTGGAACCACATCATCTTTAAGGTCCTTTCCACTCCCAGCCACTCCTGTTGGCCACAGGAGACACCATGCCACAGGCACAGCCCTTGAGCCACCACTCCTTGGGGTTATGGGCAATTTTTTCTTCCCTAATACTGAAATCACTTATGAGGCAAGTCACAGCACAAACCAGAGTGCAGTAGGCGCAGGCTCAGGCTGCTGCCCTCCCCAGCAAGGCTTGGACCTGTGTCTCTCTGAGCACTGCCTCTCTCTGCCCACTCAGCCACGGGGAAGCTCCACAAAAGCTTCCACTCACTCGCATCCATCCAAGGCTCTGCAGGATCATGTAGGGGACAGGGAGAGGGCTGAGCCCACCTGTGCTGTGGGACTGCACTCAGTGAGAGGCTGAGCTGCAGCCCCTGACAGCCCTGCCCAGCAAGCTGCCACATTGTGCTCCTGGGCAGCAACAAAACCCCATCAGAACCTCGTGCCCCTCTTCACAGGACCATGGGATGGTTTGGCTTGGAAGGGACCTTTGAGATCATCCCATTCCACCCCCTGCCATGGGCAGGGACACCTTCCACTCGACCAGGTTGCTCCAAGCCCTGTCCTACCTGGCCTGGAATGCTCCCACGGAAGGGGCATCTTCAGATATAGCCTGATTCCCCTTCTTCTGATGACTTCAGAACTTAGTCTACATTTGTGCCCAGGCATAAGCAAGCTCAGCCTCGTGCTTAGCCACTAGCAAAGCATCTCCCACTTTCACTCTGTTGTATTGGTCCTCAGACAGAATTCCCAAGCTCAGTGTCTCTGGACTGTGTAAGATCAGACTTCAAGGTGTCCAACAGAAAGGTGGCTGCTACAGCCTCTACCACAACCCATCTGTGTCCTTTCAAAACTTAGTCCCCACCTGGAATTCTCTGAAGCAGCCAAGTTGGCAAATTTGCAGGCAGAGTTCTTGTAAGGGAGCAGCTGGGGTTACAGTAGCACCAGGCTGTACGTGAGGGTTTTTCAACACTGTAAACCAAAAATAGGGAGAAAGTTTCATTTCAGTCAACCAAGAGAACAGATTTAAAATTCAGTAGTTAAAATCATTGCAATGCCAAATAATGCTTCAATGAAAGCTCATGAAATATATTTATTCTGGATTATATGAAAGAAAAAAGGGAGTAATTACTTAGCTAAGCTATAATTTCATTCATTATTATTAGGTGGATTTAGATTACTTGCTCACTCAAGATTAGAGATTTGAAATACATGGCTGAAATCCTCTTTCTAATCCAGAATTGCTAAATCCTTGGGTATTTCTCCACAACCTTGCTTTGATTTGCATCTATGTTGCTGCTCAGGACATAATTTCAGTTCTCTGCCAAATATTTGTTCCTTTCTTCTCCCCTATATGCAGTCCCTGGTTTTCCTTATAACAAACACTGTAGACAAACCAACAGCACCAAGGTTCCACAAGGCTTCCAGCCTTTCAGACCTCAGCAGGGTGTGGTAATTATAAACTAAAAGCAAAAGATAACTAACTTCATTGAAACAAAAAGTGCCAACAATGTGAAACCACTTGAAAATGTGTTGTTTGGTTGTTTTTTTTTTTTTTTTAATTTTAACAGATCTGTAGAGTTATAGACTGGGTTGAGCTGGAAAGGACCTTAAGTATCATCTCATTTCAAACCCCTGCCATGGGCAGGGACTCCTTCCACTGTCCCAGGGAGCTCCAAGCCCCAATGTCCAACCTGGCCTGGGACACTGCCAGGGATCCAGGGGCAGCCAGAGCTGCTCTGGGCACCCTGTGCCAGGGCCTGCCCACCCTCCCAGACAGCAATTCCTTCCCAAGATCCCAGACAGCCCTGCCCTCTGGCACTGGGAAGCCATTCCCTGTGTGCTGTCCCTGCAGGCCTTGTGCCCAGTCCCTCTGCAGCTCTGCTGGAGCCCCTTGAGGCCCTGCCAGGGGCTCTGAGCTCTCCCTGGAGCCTTCTCTTGTGCAGCTGAACACCCCCAGCTCTGCCAGCCTGGCTCCAGAGCAGAGGGGCTCCAGCCCTGGAGCAGCTCCGTGGCCTCCTCTGCACTGGCTCCAGCAGCTCCACGGCCTTGTACACAGACTTGATAAACCTTCCTTCTTGCACTGCAGATACCAGAGATGAATTCTAACCTTTGTTCCCAGTTGCTCTGGGGTCCCTTTGGCTCTGCCTGCCCAAGAGCTGTTGCTGGGTCTGGGGATGTGTTAAAGGCAGGAGAAAGCAGACAGAGCTGGTGCTCCAAGAAAGAGAAGCTAAACCTCAGCTGGATAACTGGGGTGGCTCTGGTAGTGCTAAGAGGGTTAATCCAAATTATGGTAGGAAAGGTTTCTTTGGTCCTTCATCTTTTTGGAAGGAGGTTTCTAAACCCTACAGGTTCTCACTAAGCCATTTCTCTTGGTGTTAAAGTACTTGGGGAGCCCCATGAGGTGCTGCCTGTCTGCCCTTGTCTTTGTTAGGGGAAGAGGTGATTATTTCTGGGTGCTTGTGTGATGTGAATCCTCGGTAAGATGGAGCAGATTGTGATTTTGGATTGCACACTCAAGGCAGAAAAGCATCCTATCCTGTGGCTCTGCTCACTGAATTTTCACCCAGGATTGCTTTGGGACAACAGGATGTCACTTCATGTTCACTGCCACATCCTGGCAGCTGAACTGCACATCAAGTTGGGAGCAGGTGAACACCCCACGGGAGCTCAGGAACCAGCTCTGAGGGACAGTGTTTAGACAGCTTCTGAAATGTGGCACTCACCAGCCTGCTCAGCAGTACTGCTGGAAAAGGCATCCCTATTTTACTATGTGAAGTAAAATAAAACCAAGAATTGCATGAGGATGGAAAAAAAAAACCCCAAACCAACCACATTTTGTCAAAAAGAAAAAAACCACCAGAAAACCAGTCTGGTGGAGATCTACCTCCAGCCCTTTTGCTTTTTCGTCAGCCTACATAAATGCTCAGGGTGTGAGTTTGGGTGCTGCCCAGAGCTGTAACCACACTGGTTGATGTTTCAGTCATGTCTGGTTTCTGGCTGTTACCTGCTCTCACTCAACTGATTTTTAACTCGCTCGGCATTTTCCGTGCGTGCGAGATGTTTGATTAGATCCCTCGTCTTGCGTGTGTGGAAATAAAAGGCCAGCTAAGAACAGACAACTGATTAGGCATTAGGTGAGGTATAATCCTCCCTAATCACATTGCTAAACGTGGTAGTTGGAGGTGGGATTAGAGTTATTAACATGCGGACAATAAAGCATATAATTTATTTAACAATTACGGGCCCTTTGTGAAGGGGGGTCTGTGAGAGATGCAGCCACACAGCAGCTCCTTCACCCGGTGCAGGATGGAGCTGCTGTCAGTGACAAAGCTGGCAGATATGGATGGCTGTCCACTGACATGATGGGCAGCAAATTAATCAGAAATCCCCTCACAGGACCCCTAGGCAGTCCTATAGGAGAACACCTGACATCTAGATATTAAACTGTACAAAAATGGGGGAAAAAAAATAAGGACAATCAAAAGGTGAAAAAAATTTTGCTGAAGTTTCTTAGTCTTCTCTTCCTGAACACACTGAAATGCAAATGTACAATAATCTAAAAAGCTGTTTAAAAACTTGTAGGGTGAAGAACAGGAGGCAAAGGCAACAGCTGGCAAGCAGTGATGTTGTGCAAGATCAGCAAGGAAGGGAATTCCAGAGCTCCCAGATCAATCCCTGTCCCGACCTTGTCATACAGTTTTCCCAGCTATGCTGGGCACGGTGATGTTACACCAGAGATTTACCTGCCAGGTAGAAATTCTGGTAGTCAACAGATTTGTATTTTAATTCTTGAGTTTATCATGCCTGCCTTTGGAGAACTGAGGCTTTATCTTGTGATTGTTCTGAGTATGCTTGGGACAGCAAGGTTTTTTCTCAGTACATTAAAAAAATCAAATCAAAACAAAAAATCCCAAACTTAACAAAAAAACCCAAATAAACCCAAGGCTTGAAACTTGTAGAAACACCAAAACCCCCAGCTCTGCACCCCAGCCTGTTGCCTAGTATATGCATTATCTTACTGAAGGGTAATTCCAAGTGGCTCCAAGAAGGATGTCAGGTCTGCTCTGCAGCAGGTCAGGATGGGGACAGCTCAGTCTGCTCCCAGCACCAAGCCCCACACACAGAGCTCCACTGTCCACACTCTCTGACTGCTGCAGTCCTGGCAAGGGCTGGGCCCTGGGCCAGTTGCTCTTTCTTTACAGACAAGTTTTGGGCAGGGTTTGGGATGTAGGTCAGGCCAGGGACCATTTGCAGCAACGTCTTCCCCGTGCCCGCCCTGTTTGGAAAGCGGAAGGTCTGGCTCGCTCTGGGTGTTGCTGGTCCCACGGCTGCGGTACCTACACCAAGCTCTGCTGATCTGCTCACACAAAGGCTGCAGGAGGGGAAATGAGACTGCTGTGGCCAGCCCCAGACCTGGTTCCAGGTTTAGACACTGCAGGTTTAGACCCTTCTTGCTCTGCTGTGTGTCCAGAGCCAGGCTTGCAGACTCGAAGCAATCTGAGGTATCTAAAAATTAAGAGGCTCCCTTTATAGTCAGTGCATAAAAACAAAGGGAATTCCTATCATTATTCATCTCACCCTAAAACAATCTCTAAAACAGGCCAGATGAGCTGTCCTCTAGAAACTTTAGGATGAATAAATTAGACTTTGATGTCTAACTTCTAACATTTGGTGAAGTGCATCCAACCATCTGTCTTGCTAGGATTTGGTGTTGGAGATAGCCTCAAGGCACCCTCAAAAGCCAGTACAGGCCTAGCCTGTAAATCCCACAAATGCCTTTTTTTTTGGTATATATCATCAGCAAAACCATGTTACAAACACTCTTTTATGGGAATGAGGTTGGCCCTGTTCCCCAGATCTTCCTCCTGAAGGCTTTGTTCTTGCCACAGCCAGCAGCCACGTAATGCACCTCCTGGCCTGGAGCATGGAGATCTTCCATGTAAAGCATTCTTTGAGTGACCTGGCAGCCTCACCAACAGCTGAGGCTGCATGCAGTTGGGTCATGTCACACATTTGAGCCATATCAGATGCCAGCAAGTCTCTGTGCTCAGAAAAGGGCAAAAAACCAGGAGAAGAGAATGGCAGGATTCACTCATGGGGACAATCCTATCTATCTGGATCATAAATGGTGCTGGGATAATTCTCTCACTCTTATCTGCTCCTCATCCTTTTGCTGGAAAAAAGCTAAAAAGAGATACTGATGTTCTATTTAAAAATAGATTTTTTTTCCAAGCCACCAGCCTTAATTTTCAAATGGACAGGAGTGTAAATTATCACAGATTTTCTTCTGGCTTTATCTAGCAGCAGGAGACCACTATCTACTGACATTAGCTGTTAAATAAGTGCAAACTACCTGTAACTGCAGCACTACGTGTGCCTGGGGAATTTGTGTAAGCCTGAGCTGATGACAGGGATGGACTTTGGAAAAAAAAAACCCAAACCCTAGAACATCTTAAAGAGGCAGAGTTGATTCATCAAATTGTGTCTTCATCTGAAAACGTCGTACTTGCCACTGACACAAATAACCTCTGAGATCATGACTGAGAGAGGATTCACGGGGAAAATATTCTGCCCTATCATTTTGTTAACTTTGTGCATTTGACAGCACATCAGTGTGTCTAGACAGTTCCACGGTAGGCTGACAATCAGCTGTCTGGCACTGACACGTGGTAGGTGAGACACTGCAGGTGCTTCTCCTCCAGATCGACTGCAGGAACATCAGCTGAAGGACAAGAAGACAGCATCCAGGAATGGATGATCAGAAAGAAGCCCAAGTGACTGGCTGTCACTTCTCTAAGCATTTTCAGGAGAGGGCAGCTCTCACATGGGGCATTGTGGCTGCCAGTGCCCACCAGCAGAGGCATCAGGGCTTGTGCTGGGCACTTTCCTTGGGCAGATGACTGCTGGACTCAAACCCGCTCCGGGCATGTCTCCACGGTGTTTCTTAAGAAGGAACAGAGTTCATACTGACATTCCCTGACTCTCTTCCTCCCCAAACAGTGTAATCACCTGCCAAGTTTGGTGCATTGCAAAATCCACCAGAGCCTGGGTAGCCAGCCAGCCCTGAACTCCACACTGCGCTGGTTACAGCACTCGCAGACCCCGAGACACTCAGCTCCATCGAGAGGCTTTCAATTCTCATTAAACTGTAGATGAATCCTGGAAACAGCTTTCCAGATGATTCTTCTGTTTTCTTTAACTTCTAAGGGGCTTTTTTCTCGCTGGTGGGCCAGAGTTCAGCTGAGCTTCATACACAAAATTGAGCAGGAACAATTGCACCCAATTCAAGGTCCTCCAAAGCATTGCACTGTGATAAAATCACCCACCAGGAGTGCTTGGGCCAAAATTCTTAGCCTCTGCCCCGCAAACCACAAACATCTATCCCCTTTGTTATCTAAGGAGAAGTTTGTGGTTGACACTGAACACAGTTAATGTCAAAACTACACACAGAGGACAAGGTGGGTCCTTGAGTCCAAAATAAAAACCTTGCTTTAAATCTTTACTTAAATATTTAATTTAGCTTTTAAGTTTCTGAAAGACACTTGCATTCACTCTGCAAAGAAGACAATGTCCCTGGAACATTTCTCATATAATGTCTTAAGAGTGCTTGAGGTGCAAAACATTTTTTTGTTTCGGTTGGTTGGTTGGATTTTTTTGCTTTAATCTTCAAGCCAGTGGATAAAAGCAAGATGCTCCTTCTGAAGGCTGTTACTGTTTTTCTTCTGTTGCTGTAGACTCCAAACTGCTGCAGATTGCTCTTTGTGCAGGCTTGGAAAGCAATGTATCTTGGAATGAACATATAAAGCAGGATTATTGAATATTAACCTCTTCAATTTGTTCCTTGCCCTTTGTAGACCACTGCTTCTATTTCAGATGCTGCTCCTTTTTATTGTCCATGGTGTGCATCTCCCATGTTTTCCAAGATTTTCACCTTTTGTAGCTCGTTCTTGCCCTGTTCCCTGCTGTGACACATATCAACAGGCTGATTAATTCTGAATCTGACTTTTGCAGCCTGTGTGTGGTGATTCCCTTATCTCTGCTGTGTAAAACTGTATGATCAGTAATCTGTTTGCCTGCAGCTTTGTCAAACTTGCAGGAAGGAGCTCATTCACCCAGACTGCAGTTTCAGGTTTGGTTTGGTTGTATCTACCAGAAGACATATCTCTCTGTTTCCATTTCCACCAGCAATACCACACTAAAGCATCTAAGTTGTCATCTTTCCTCACCTGTTGTCTGACCTTTCCTCACCTGTAAGTGTGGAGGTCTGAAAAATCAAAAGCTGTCCTTGCCTGTGGCTACAAGCTGGGAGTCTTTTCTTACTGCTGTGTTTCATAAATATTGACAAATTACTTTTACAGACCAATCTGCACAGTGCAGAAAAAGTAGTCACTCAGATTGGTGTTTTTAAGACAGCTGTCTGAAGGAATCAGGGCTGCACATCTCAACGTGAAGAGCAGGGACTGCATTTGGGAAGGCTTTAAATAAGACTTAGAAGTCACTGTATCCATTCCCAGTTTTACATAGTAGCCCATAGTAGAGTGGAAAGGGGGCTTTCCAATTCGTAGAAAGAAGACAACTGAATAAAGGTAGAGAACTCTTATACCACTGTAAATGAATCAAAGGGCTGTTGATGGTTTCAGAGTCCATACTTTAAAAAGAAAACTGAAGAGATAAAGAGGGTTTGAGATAAACGTGGAAGTTTGGAAATCCTCTCTGCAGGTAAAGACCAAATAACCTTGGTTTAGACTATCTATTTAAGAAAAAATGCCCACTGAGGTATCTCACTCCCAGTTGCTGAATACCTACATGGGATAAAGATTTGTATGTGAAGACATCAGTGTAAGAAAACAAAACCAACAAAAAGGTATAATGAGATCTAATGGCACACAGATAAAAGAGAGAGGCCTCCATTTTCACCACACAGACCTACCAGGCAGATAGGGGATCCTTCTCAACCCAAATTTGTCATCAGAGCTGAGCTGCCTTTCCTGCAACAGCTCACAGCTGCAAAGATTGTGGACCCAAAAAGGGATCCTTTGGGGAAATTATTTGGTCTTTGAAATGAGTAACATACAGTAGATGGTTGTAATGATCTTACTTATAAATTTGAAGACTCTGGTAAAATGTTAATTTTTAACCTTGCATCCAGAACATGGCTTGAGGACAGTGACTGCCCACATATTGGTGAGATCTGGTCTGTGTTGCCAGCAAGGCACTTCCTAAGTGTAAAACAGGGCAAAACTTACTTCTGCAGAGTGGAGTTTGCTGTGCTCAGAGAGGACGTGTGCCCAGCACCAGCTGCTTGCCCCAGCTCGATCCTGAACTGGGGGAGGACACAGCCAGCTGAGTCTCTCAGCGAGCAGCAGAGCCAGGGACGACTCCTGGTGCTGTCCCCAGGGTGCTCTAAGCACAGGGCTGTCCCAGCATGGCCCCGGGGCTGTCCAGAGCAAGGAGCTCCTTCTGCTGCCACCCCAGAGGAGGAAACCAGCCCCTGGTAATGTGGGGTGCCAGGGATGGAGCCTCTGACAGGCTTCCCTGGGGATTACACGGGAAAAGCTATCAGTTGGCTGCAAGCACTCTGAGAAGGATGGACATTTTTTTCTTTTTTGCATCAGTTATTCATCATGATAAATGCCAAGAGCTAAAATAAACAACATGACAGCTTTGTAGTGATAAAGTCCCACTATATTTTTAAGGCCTAATTTTTTATTATGGCATGATTTTTATTTTGTGTTATCTTCACCTGCTTAACAGTAATATATGTTTTATATCTCTAAATGAATCTAAGCAAGAAAGGATTTGTCAGGTCCTTTACAGTCTTGCTTTTTTTTTGTCCATCAGAATAATCTTTTAGGATGATAACTTTGAATCAAAACTTTTAAATTGATATTGTCATAAATCACTAGTTTTTGAAAACACAAGGAGAACAGCCAAAATCTCTAAGTAAAAGTTTGCTAGACCAATAATAGCAAAAAGAAAACTTCTGCTTCAAAGTGTTCTAAACACCTCTTCAACTAGTACAGACAATATATACAGAGATCACTTCCAACTCAGCTACCAGTCTTGCACAGATGGCATAGAAAACTGGGGTAAATCTCATTGAGACTAATCTATACAAACATATGCTTAATTAGCATAGTGCATCTTACACAGTGTAAAACAGAAACAGACTGTATTGCAATAACTGATCATGGCATAAATTGGTTTATTTTGATCCTTCCTACAGAGGCACAAACTATTTCTTCTTGATTATTTTTCAGATTTCAGTGTAATGAATTAATGTCCGCTTCCTGGAAAAAGCAAACAGAAAAAAAGAAATAAAGATGATCAAAAAATTGATCATACCAGGTTTGCATTTATGCTGAATTTTGTTTCTATGACTGGTCCCACTAGCTTATTCACTGCATAGATTTAAATACATACTCAAATCCTTCCTGGACCAAGGCCTACCATTAATTCAGAAACAAAGCTATTGTCCCCCAGGCCTACTCACAAATTACACTTGTTTATTTAAGTCAATAGAGATAAACTTGTGTAAATCTCTTTGTAAACAAGGCTATTTCACTTTAATGATGGCTTATTTGAGGTTAGCATAAATGTGTTTCTAATCAACTAATCCAAAATAAAGGATGTAGGCAGATGAATGGTGCAGTATTTGGAAGAATAAAAAAGGACAAAGGAATAATCTGAGGAAAAACAGAAATGCTGGCAACATGAAATGTTTCTAAGCAATAAAAAACAGAATTGGGGAAGGAAAAGCCAGTTTCGGTGCATGAAAGCTTCCTGTTGATTTCAGCGCAAAATCAAGCGAGTTAATGCAGAAAAGGAATTAAAAATTCGAGTCTCTGATTGTGCCCAAGTTGTCTGACAATCCATTACGCTTTTGGTTACTCAGGGCAACTGGGTTTATGTGCACAAAGGTACTTAGGAATTACAGTAAGTTAAGGCAGTTAAATAATTTATTCATCAAAATTATACAGTGTAAATTAAGAACAGATATTTAGGTCTTCTCATTGTGCTATGAATGTCTCAAGGGGGATGTCACTTCTAAGGATTATGTCCAACTCCATTCCATCTGATAAAAGCTCTGTACTTTATACCCCAAATACCAACCAGTTTGTGTGATGATGGGTCAGAAAGGCAGAACTTTGCTTTTAGCATATTACTCTGAACAGTGGTTATTTCTTAAGTCTGCTTTGCCAAGGGGATAGGACAGACACAGCAGGCTTACATCAAGAGCTGTCAAGTTTTATTTTTTGTCAATATTTTTTTCACTGTGGAACTGATTCCTCTTTTTTTTTTTGGCTCTGTTTTGAAATCTCCCAACAGCCCAGTCTGAAGTGACAGTGATTTGTGTAATATTGGAAACATACTTCTGCATTTCAGAAGAGGTAGTGAACAGATTTAAGTTTCAGGGTTTCAGAGGTTATTAATTTCATTACTGAAATAATGAATAAGTTCATTATTGGGACGATAAGAGTAACAGAAATATGCAATTACTTTTTTTATGTATTTTGCTGTTTTTCCCAATCCTAGGTTGCAGCATTTTTTTTTAAAGTTTGAGAAGTTCTGTGAGTATATAATTTATGCTGGTATGACTGAGTAAAGTTGCTGTTTATTTTGGAGATTTTTATCCCTCGTGCAATGGCTTTATTTAAATTTATGATGCTAAAGCTCTTCTCCAGTCGCTTTAGCGCAATGCCTGTTTTGACGGTACGCCAGACATTGCTTGTCTTGAAAATCAACTGACATGTTCCTCATGATGTGGTGGGGAAAGCTGAGTGTGGTTTTCTCTTTAACCCTCTCTGTGCTGCCAGGAGAACTGATACAGCGTGAAGCTGTGTGCAAGTTGTGTGTATCTTGATGAGATACAAAGAAAAGGGGTTTAAATCCATGTTTAACCCTCTGAGGGAGACACAACCTCAGTCCTCCAGGAGTTTTTTCATGCTGGTACCAGAAACAGGGGCAGTTTTTGCCAGTGTTGTACTGCTTCCCCCACGGCAGGCAGTCCTGCAATGGCATGGACAGGCTGTTTCCATGTTTGGCCATGAAGTAATGCAGAGTGGAAGTCAATCTGCCCCTTTCACAGCTTCCAGACTCAGTGCCATTCCCTCTTTCACAATCTTTTGCAGATTTGTGCAGGGGGAAAGTTACTTCCATACTTACTTGGAAAAGTAAGTCTGGAGAGAAAATAATGGGCTCAGATGGCATTTAGAGAAAGCAGGGAAGCAACACTGCAGCCAGTGATGCAACAGACACAGCACCTATTGAAGTACAGAATAGTTCTTCAACAGGATGGAGGGCAAGAACTCTAGGAACCAGAAATCTAGGAACACTTAACAGTGGTTTTCCATGGATTTGTGGTTGTTTTTGTACACAGAACTAAACAGCATACCCTGGCTTGGATGGGACCCACAAGGATCATCCAGTCCAACTTCTGGCCCTGCACAGACACCCCAACAATCCCACCCCATGCCTGGGAGCAGTGTCCAAATGCTCTGGCAGCCTCAGGGCCATGCCCATTCCCTGGGGAGCCTGGGCAGTGCCAGCACCCTCTGGGGGAAGAACCTTTCCCTGATACCCAACCTGACCCTCCTTGGCACAGCTCCAGCTGTTCCCTGGGCCCTGTCAGTGGTCACCAGAGAGAAGAGATCAGTGCCTTGCCCTTCATCTCCCCTCAGGAGGAAGCTGCAGACCAGGGTGAGGATTCCCCCAGTCATGCATTGTTCCCTGTCTTGAACATGCTGTCTGATTTTTGTATCACAACTTTGCTCAAAGCCCTTCCACTTTTTTTTTCAGTTTAACACATCATTTTGACCTGTTGGTAATAATGACTTCGACACAAAAACTATCTGCTCTGCCTCCAAGACCTGTCTTCCTGGCATTGTACTTCACACTTGTCTCTACCTCCACACAGGGATATCTGCTAGGGTTGGGTCACTCAGAAATCCTAGGTGTTTTTGTAGTTACCTGATATTGGTGTTGCATTTCTTTTGGTCAGGCTTTGAGAAGTCAACATGTATCCTCTGTAGCATTAGCACAGTCAGCTACCGCTTTATCATGCTTTTTCAGGTCCTGGGTTATTTCAAAAAATCACAGAATGGTTTGGGTTCAAAGGGACCTTGTAGATCATCTTGTTCCACAATCAGGGACACCTTCCACAAGACCAAGTTGCTCAACCTCCTTTGCTCTTTCTAGCAGACAGATGACAGATACCACTGAGCTGTTGCAGTCTCTGCACATGAATGTCCTTTGTGAGGATGCTGAACTCCTCACACACATTCAGAGACCTTGAGGGAGATGCTCATGTTCCTGCACTGAAGCCTCAAATCCAAAGGGGACTGACAGCCACTTGTACCTAACTGCTAATGTCCAAAATGGGCTGAGCTACGTGGTTTGAGAAACACATGGACCTGCAGCCACTCCAGAGGAGGCCACGGAGCTGCTCCAGGGCTGGAGCCCCTCTGCTCTGGAGCCAGGCTGGCAGAGCTGGGGGTGTTCAGCTGCACAAGAGAAGGCTCCAGGGAGAGCTCACTGAGGGCTTCCAGTACCTAAGGGGATCTTATTTAAAAAAATGGAGAGCAACTTTTTACACAGCACATAGTGAAAGGACAAGGGAAAACGGTTTTAAAGTACAAAAAGGAAGTATTTAGATTTTAGGAAGAAATCCTTCCCTTTGAGGGTGGTGGGGCCCTGGCACAGGGTGCCCAGAGCAGCTGTGGCTGCCCCATCCCTGGAAGCGTCCAAGGCCAGGTTGGACAGGGCTTGGAGCAAACTGTGACAGTGGAAGGTGTCCCTGCCCATGGCAGGGGGGTGGAATGAGATGAATTTCCAACATTTCAACCTAAATCCCTCAAGGATTCCATGATTTATTAATGGAACATAGCAGTATCCAGCTTTGGTGTCTGGGATTTAGTTTCACAATTTATTTTACTAAACCTATTTACTATTTCACAGAATTATAGAATAGTTTGGATTTGGATGAGACTTTTAAAGGTCATCCAGTCTAACTCCCTTGCCAAAGGCAGGGATATCTTCAATGAGATCAGGTATCTGAAAGCCCTGTTGAACCTGACCTTGAATGTTTCAAGGGATGGGGCATTCACCAGCTCTCTGGGCAACCTGTGCCAGTTTCACCACCCTCATAAAAAACCTTCTTTCTAATGTACAATCTAAATCAATGCTCTTCCTGGAGGTGTAGGTGTGTGGCTGGGAGTTCTTTCTAGAGCAGAAGCACATCCTACCTTCCTGCCTTCTCCACAGCCACCTTGCTTCTCAGGTAACTTCTGGGCTCTGGGATTTGCAGCCCTGATGCTGCCTTCTTCCATTTGCTTTCTTCCTCCTGCTGCTCACAATTTCCTTCCTACAAGGAAGGTGCATGCAAATGTTGGATTTCTGTGTGTGTGTCAGGGTCCAAACTTGCCAACCTTTTGACTGATTTCAGCCACACCTGAAAGAGAAGTAGAGCTTCTGGAAACGCAAAGTCTGTCGAGTTTCATGGCAAACAGCAGCTGCATTAGCAAAGACCCAAGTTGTTAAGTGCTTTGCTGGGGAGAAAGGCAGGGAGAGCTCAGCCCTTATCAGCACTGCTTGGCTTCCTTGGCAGTAGATAAGGGGCAGGCAGCTGGCCAGCCAGAGCACACACATCCCTGAACCAGGCACAGCATGTGCTGCCTCAGACAGAAGGCCAACACAAGGAGGCTGGGGACATAGAAGGGAGATCTGGATGTATCAGGAATCAGCCTTGGAGATAGGAGGAGAGGGAACTAGGAATCTGTTGCAGAGGAGAGGGAATGTCTGACGCAAATCCATATGAAAACTGAGCTTAATTAACTTACTGTTCACAGGGAAGAAAAAAAAGTTGTCTCTGGATGCAGAGAAACCTCCCCTAAGCGAGTGCTGTTCTGGCTGAATAGCCTGTATGTGTTTTCAGGCACAACATGACTGGAACACCTTATCTTTCAAAAATATGATGGCAATCTCTCAGGTGCCCTGCTTTGTCTGCAGAGGGGATCTTCTCCTTGCTGTTGATTTCATGACCAACCTGAGTATCAAACATTTGGAACTGGATGAAAATGCCACCAAAAAATTAAGCCACGTGTCTGCTCCAAGCTGGGAAAATCCAAGCACAAAAAAGGCAAGATTTATGAGGGGGCATTTCTGTGAGTCCACATGTACCATTCTGCAAAGGGCTAAATATTGTGAGGTGTCTCACCTGGCTCCTGGGAATACCAACCCTGTTGAGATGGGACCTGTGCCCAAGATGCTGAATCATAACACCTACCTACATCACTGGGTGCAGAAACCCTCTCAGTCTAGAAGATGAGCATGACTTTGGAGATACAACTGCTCTGTTAGGGAGGTGTGACCTCAGGTGTAAAGGAGGTGGCCTGAAGTGGAGATATAACAAGGAAAAGAATCAAAAGGTAAAAACAAAAATCCAGAGGATCTCCAACAGACTTGCAGCAAATCCAGATTTTACCTTCTCACCCCCAAAAAACCATGAAACTCCCACCTTGTGGCTTCCCACTTATAGAATCATAGAATGTTAAAGAGTTGGAAGTGACCTTAGAGTTCTTCTAGTCCTGACCCCCACTGCCATGAGCAGGGATACTTTCCACTGGACCAGGTTGCCCCAAGCCCCATCCAACCTGGCTTTGAGCACTTCCAGGGTTGGGGCATCCAGAACCTCCTTGGGCAACATGTCCCAGTGTCTTACCACTCTCATAGCAAAGAATTTCTTTATAATATTTAACCTAAAGATCTTCTATTTCAACCTCTAGCCATGCCCTCTTGTCCTGTCCCTGCAGCTCCGTACAGAAAGTCCCTTCCTGGCTTCCTCGTGGCCCCTTCTGGATGCTGAAAGGTGCTGTGAGGTGTCCATGCAAACTTCTCTTTCCCAGGCTGAGCAGCGCCCGGGAGCCTGTGGGGCATCACTGCGAGGGTCTCTGCAGACACACACACAGCCGTGGCTTCCACAGCCAACAGGCTCGGGTTCCCTCTCGGTGACCCTGCCGAGGAGCACGAATTTGGTCACTTTTCACCAAAGTGGCTAAGGCTTTGCAGAGACCACTGAAGTCGGCAGCTGAAGGAAAAATAAACCTGTGTGGGACACCGGTGTGCGAAGAGTTCCTGAGCTGGGGCGCGGCCCGGGGGTGCGGGCAGCACAGGGCGGCCGGGACGGCTCCGGGGCTGCCTCGGGTCCGTGACACCGCGGGAGCCCTGGCCGGGAGCTTCGTGCCATGGCGGGACACGGCGCTTTGGGCAGTGGGAATGCGTTAGGAAGCACAGAATCGTCTGGGCTGGAAAAGACCTCCAAGGCCGGCGAGTCCAACTGCGACACCGGCACTGCACGGGCCAGCACTGCCCCGCGTCCCCAGGTGCCACATCCACAGGGCTTTGAAACCCCTACAGGGATGGGGGCTCCAGCACTGCCCTGGGCAGCTGTGCCAGGGATGGACAGCCCTTTCCATGGAGGGATTTTCCCCAATATCCACCTGAGGCCGTTCCCTCTCCTCCTGTCCCTGTTCCCTGTTCCCACAGCCCGACCCCCCCGGCTGTCCCCTCCTGTCAGGGACTTGTGCAGAGCCACAAGGTCCCCCCTGAGCCTCCTTTGCTCCAGGCTCAGCCCCTTTCCCAGCTCCCTCAGCCTCTCCTGGGGCTCCAGCCCCTTCCCAGCTCCGTTCCCTGCCCTGGACACGCTCCAGCCCCTCAGG
>VZRX01022432.1:25565-49638 GCA_013398075.1 Notiomystis cincta | reverse complement strand
ATCCCGCTGCCGCCGGCATAGCCCCCGGGCTGTGGTGGGAGGGCCGCGCCGTGCCGCCCGTGTGTATGTGTGGGTGAGGGGAGGGGGGAATAAAGAAGTTGTGCTGCTCCTTCTCTCCCCCGCTCCCTCCCTGCGTGCCCGGTGTGTTTTCCTTGCAGGGGTCCGCAGAATATCCCGACCCGCGAGGATCATCGCGTCCAGCTCTTGGTGCTGCACAGGACACCCCTCTGTGCCTCCTGGACGTGCAGTCAGGGCTAGGCGTGCGAAACTCCCCGGAGTTTTGGAGGAGAAAGTTAGGAGCGATGTGGGGTGAGGAGATGTGTTTGGGGCTAGGAGTTTGTGTTTGGAATTGCGAGGCTTCGCCTCACCCTTTTGTCTGTCCCCTGTCCTTGTCTGCAGAGCCGCGGGTGTAAAATACACAGAGCCCGCGTGAGACAGGACTTGAGATGACTGGTTTTATTCACGCCTTTAACGCTGCAGCAAGCTGCGTGTTGTCAGAGGGCAGGGGTAGGTGGGATACGGGGGAGAAATTCCTCCCTGTGAGGGTAGTGAGGTACTGGCGCAGGTAGCCCAGAGGAGCTGTGGTTGCTCCATCCCTGGGTGTTGTTTGTAAACAAACATAACCTGGTAAGTGTCTCATCTGTCTCGATAAGTGCACGGGGGAAGTTGTGTCGTGATAAGGGCAAGTGGTTAGGGTTGTTGCTGCAGAGTTGTGGAGTTCCTGTTTGTAGGGGTTCTTTTTCTTTTTGTGGAGAGTGGAGGGGAAGAGAAGTGCAATACAGCGTGGTCTTTTAGTCTTCACTCAGGGGAAATAAAAGAGCGGAAAAAAGTGTGTGAATGAGTGAAGAGCTCTTGTGATGATTGTGGAGAGCTGTTGAGCAGCTGGGATTCAGGCTGCAGGCTGGTCTTGTGTCTCTTTGGTTGTCCGTCACAGTTTCTGACTGAAAAAAAACCCAGCACGTGTGGTGTGCTCTTTTCAGATGATCGCGAGCGGGGATAGCGTTAGGAAAAAGTTTGTTTGCTGGGTTTACCAAAGCAGCTGTGTCCAAAAAACGGCAACATGTATATGTTGTGCGTGGAGCTCACGCTGTCGCAGTCCACGGGTATAAACGAGTTAGATTCCATTGGTAGCGAGAGGTTTATAATAACAGCTGGTTAGGAGACCGCAGGTAACAGCGGGTTGGCCTTTTCTCCAGTGTTCTGTCTTAGCCTGGAGAGCTGTGCTTTCAGACTGATCCGTGGCATTATTTCTGTGGGGTCGGGGCTCTGTAGTGAGGGACTGATTAGCCCGTGCTCTGTTCTCCAGGCTGGAAAAGTAACACCCTCTGGCTGGGGTGAGAGGCCAGCAGAGTGAGGTTGCTTGTTTAGGTTTCCTCCTGCTTTGTTGAGGTGTTGGTGTGTGAGCGGGTTGTTTGTGTGCTTGCTCTGAGGCGCAGCTTTCAAACTTCTAACGTTGACAAGCCCCAGTGAATTTGAGGGGGATGAGAATGTGAGTAAAGGAGGTGTTTGTGAAGTCCCTTCCCCCCTTTGCTTAGCACTATCGTGATGAAAGATAACATTAGTTACAAATGCCTTTAAGAAGAGGAAGGGGAAGGTCTTATTTAAGGTGGTTTCCACTTAAAGATGAGTCTGAGCGTCTATTGAACAGCATATTGGGGAGTAACCTGGCAGCTGATTGTTGTTCTGCAGTTGTGTGGGTCAGGTACACCCAAGATGTCACCAAAAGTGACAGTAAGTGTTTGAAGATCCAGTTTTCTTTATTGAAGAGGCTGGATGTGCATGGTAGAATCTTGGAGAAGAATTCATCAGCTTTCCTGAGGTTCTGTTTAACAGTAAAAGAAACAGCACAATGGAAAAAAATGAGTTTAAAGAATTGGTCTCTGAACTGTTCTCTTGTTTTCTTCCAGCCAGCAGCTAGATTCACCAACAAAATCAAACATGCTGGAATTGCACAGCGAATCTCCAAATGAAAGCATCTCCCTGGGTCCTCCTCCATCTTCCTGTTCCACTTGATCTTTCAGAAGTCTTGAGCACCAGTTGATATAATTGAGTTTATTGGAGCTCAAAAAAACCTCCCTGCTACTGAGAGCAACTTTAAAAAACAAACCTTGTTTCCATCTCTCTAATCTGTTTCCCACAAAAGTACTGGGAGAACAGGCTTTGTAGTATGTTCTGGGTAACAATGAATCTGAGCTCTGCTTGAGACTGAAGCAAATTCCTAAGTTTTGTTTGTATAAAGAATAGTACGCAAAGTTTTAATTATTATAAAAGGTATTCCAGAGTTTTCAAATGTATTCAATGCTGCCTTAATGGTTGTGCATGTAAATGCCCTGTAATTGAAAGCATCCATTTATGGGCCTGACTTGCTAAGTGAGCTGTAAATTCTGCTTTTCAGATTGGATTTAATGACTTTTATCATAAAGCCATAAACTGGTTGTGAACTGTGCCGAGAGGCAAACAATACCTAAGCTTACTTTGCCANCCTAAGTTTTGTTTGTATAAAGAATAGTACGCAAAGTTTTAATTATTATAAAAGGTATTCCAGAGTTTTCAAATGTATTCAATGCTGCCTTAATGGTTGTGCATGTAAATGCCCTGTAATTGAAAGCATCCATTTATGGGCCTGACTTGCTAAGTGAGCTGTAAATTCTGCTTTTCAGATTGGATTTAATGACTTTTATCATAAAGCCATAAACTGGTTGTGAACTGTGCCGAGAGGCAAACAATACCTAAGCTTACTTTGCCAAAATATTTGTAATTGTTGATTTGTTAAACTGAATTGCTGCAGGTCATGCGATGGGATTAGGTTTTTGTAATAGAATGGAGAGTACAGGCAGCCCTGTGCTCAATACTCTCTGGGCTAGAAGAAATTGGCTACTGCAGAAAACCTTCCTAAACATTCCTCTCCACTTCCAGTGACAGAAACTCCATTGCAAACACTAAGCCCTCATTCCAGATGACTTTTTACTCTGATTATGTGTTTGACAGCCACAGTGTGAAGTAAGACCGAGCAGAGAGTGCAAGAGAGCAGCTCCCGAGTCTCCCATCAGTTCAGACTGGGGCTGGAGCTTGGTTTAAAACTCTGGAGCAGTAAGAGGTCAACATCTGATACATAACACAATGTAGTCCTGCCTATCAGGGGGGCGGGGGGCTGGCTTCTCTGAGGAGCACAAGGCCTGTCTTGAAAGTGAAGTTGCATTAACTAATTGTTAAATGCAATTGTTTGGGCTTTAACAAAGTGAAGGAGCTGCTAAGCTATAAACTGAAGCAGGTACCTAGGTAACTGATAGCAGCTCCGTGAATATTCTTGTCAAATTTAGCCCAGGAGTATTTATTTTCTAAAATAATGAAGCTGACACTTGCTGTTTGCACATGGAAAATTTTACTCAAAATTAATGAGGTGAGAAGGGCTTAAACTGCTGTGGTTTGGAGTGATTAGTCACTGCTTTTCTGGTGCTCTTAATGTCCTTTGAGTTTTAAGAAGCAGTTCTCTGATGGTGTTCATAACAACTTCACTATTCACTAAATAAGTGGAAGAATTTTGCATCTTTGTGGAGACAGGTGGATTGGCCAACTACAGCTGTGGTAGTTTTCCTCTTCTGCAGTTCTAGGAGACTTGCTAAAATACATTGGGCTCTCCAGTAGTTTAATCAAAGGTCAGTAAAATTAACAACTTCCTTCTCATGTCTTTTGGTGCAGGCAATTTTAGTATGCCATGAGTGCATGTGTTAGATGGAGTGCTAATTTTTTAATAGCAATGGACCTTTTTATTACTGCATCTGGCTACAGTTTGAGGTAGCCCTTAGTAATTGAAGAAGAATCCAGCTTCCCAATATTTTTAAAGATCATGATCATGCTTGTTTAGTTCTGTGTATGAGAAGTTTGAGTTTTCTCATTTGAGACATAAACAATCTTCACAGAGTGAGAGAGTCATAATAGGTGAATATGTTTTCAATGAATACAGTTATGTAAAGTTTCAAGATGCATTGCAGTACTAGAGCATGGTGAACCTAAAAATGAATGTGTAAATTGAGTCTCTGTATAGGCATATTTCAATCTCTCACTCTAAAGCTGGCCCAGAGGAGGAAATCCTTTTGTTCCTCCTGCCCTACAACAGCACAAATATCATGCCTTGAACTTCATCAGCCTGTATCAAAACAGAACCAGGACCTTGGTGTTGCTCCTTGGAGCTTTGGTCTCTGAGCTGAGCTGGCCAGAGCTCCTTGGGATGGCAACTCTCCAGAGCCACCCCCCTGTTGGGCTGATTGTCTGAAAACCTAAACTGGAGTGTGAGGGCATTATTCAGTAGGGCTGAACTCCCCTTCTGTCAAAGAGAAAACAAAACACCCAAACCCCCAGTGAGGGAATACTGCCTACTCTGACCTGAGTATGAGGAGGTAAGACTGAGCACCATATCCCTTTTTTTTCCTTGTGACTGTTCTTCAGAAAGGTATCACAAAACCAGGTGTCTGTTATTCATTTGTAGGAAATGAAAGAATGGGCCCTTCTGGAATCTTGGAAGGCAGTTTTTGGAGGAGTGGTGGGTGAAATAGACTTGTCTTGTCTGTTCCACTCAGTGATTTAAGCTAGAGTATGTTCTATCTGAAATGGAAAACACTCTGCTTTTAATTTGAAGTTCATACTAAATTCAGGTGCACGTTGTGCACTTGGTGAAATTGATAAAGAATCTTGTCCAGATTCCAGGATTAATGCAAAAAACATTGCCTTAAAAAAAAATCTCAAAAATGGGACTAAAATAGGGAGGGAATGAGCTTGTAGACTTTCTCTCAAATACCACAAATTATTTTCCTCGATCTTCTTTCCTCAGGAGCTTAACTTCTGTCCTCTTTATTTCAGAAGAGCTCTTGCAAATGAAATTCTTCTAAGCCAGAATATTTCTAGTAAAACCAGAAGAGATCAGATTTCTTTATTTCAAGTTTAAGATGAATAAGCAGACTGATATGAAATATGTTGCATAAGGCTTTAGAATAAATTAGCCAGAAATCACTTGATATTTTTGGTAGCACCAGTGTGTTTATAGTATGTTCCAGACACTCAGGAAAGGAAAATTTCCCTTGAAGATTTTAGTCTGCTAGCATGCTGCCCTTAAGGTTTTCTTCATCTTTTATGCTTAGTTATTGCTGGGATCATGGGCTTAATTTTTAATACTTGTTCCAGAGAACCACAGTAGAATGGAATAATAGCAGACATGACTCAAACTTTGACTTTAGAAGTTGCCAACTATGACACTGTTTGACCAACTATAGAAACATGTGTGCATCAGGGAGCAGAGATATGCTGCGGGGGCAGAGATGAAACAAATACCACCAAACTTAGGCAATTTGTAGCTTTTCCAGTCTTAATCTGTTGGGAATAACAGCACATGCTCTCTGTGTTCCAGCAACCTAAAGGAACTGTTGTACCTTTCTGGGTAACAGTGAGTACTCCCTGAGTATCCTGAGCTGCAGTTTGAAGGCACAGTCCAGAGATGGACTTGGGATGGAAAGGAATGGAATGGAAGTTTTCTGCTATGGAACATGCTGCTGACTTGGTACTACTAGTTCAACTACAGTTGAGCTTGAAAAGGGATCTCGAAAATCTCCCTACAGTTGCTCACAGAATTCCTGAATTTTGGTGTATTGTAGTGGGTATTGGAAGTAGTACACAGGAAAGAAAAAAGATTGGATTTGGGCCATGCCACTGGGCCTCAGTAGAAGAGAGCAAAGGGGAGATGGTGCAAAGAGTAAGTGATGGTGAAGCACATCTGAGCTCCTTTTAAAAGCAAGAGGTGTGAGTACTCAGTTTTTTGAGGAGGTTGGCTGTATAAACTACTAGGGAATCACAAAAAAACACCTTAGTAAGAGGGGATGTTACATATTCAGCATGTGTTTAATCTGAGGCCATTTTAGCAATGTGGAAATGTTTCTTGCAGCATTGGTGCATTTGGGGGAAGAACATACTTGATTTCTTTTTTGGTGGATGAAGAATGTGGCAAAAATCTAGAGGAATGTTTCTAGCAAGAGGCAAGTGTCAGCAGCAGCAGTGTGTGCAATTATTATTCTTTAGGAGATCAAAGCTTCCTCTATTATTGTATCCATTTGAAGGTAAAAGGTATAATTGATTATTAGAAATGGGGTTTGCTGGTCAAAAATGAGCTTGAACAGTGACTCCTAAATCCATTAGGATAAGCAAGGTGTTTCTGATACCATCTGGGTGGGCACAGTTAGATCCCAACACAGGTCTAGGGCTCCTTATTTTTGTTTGAGCTGCTGACACATGTTCAGCAACAGACATGTGCACCCTGCCTTCTATCCTCAGTTCCTCATGAGGTGTAAATTTCTTTGTACTTTTCATTTAAATTATAATGTTGGGAGCTTTAGGATAGTATGGCCAAAGGGTAAGTGTAAAGATAACCTTAGGCTGATAAAATTTTCTTCTGTGGTCCTTAGATTAGTCCTTATGCAGTATCTTCAAGTACTTTTAATTTAATTGAAGAAGTAAAGCTTTCAGGCTTGTCAGCTGTCCAGGGGAGCATCTCAAACTGTGTGAGCTGTGTTCATGTATTTTCTTTGTGATAAGAGGCTGAGAGTCCTCTTATTTGAGGGAGAGATGTGATTCAAGTGTACAGAATCATGACGCTTGCAGACATGATAAATACAAATAATTCTTCAGCAAAGTTTGCAGTTGTAGAACAAGAGTGACTGTCTGAAAGTAGGAAGGGAATAAATTAAATTGCTAAAAGTAGTTCTTTTAACAGTGGACAGTTAAATACTAGTGCAGTTTGCCACAAGAAGTTGTGAAGGCGTGTTCAGAAGATGCTTAGAGGGATTTGTGGACAGCAAGTCCGTAAATTGCTGCTGGTGGGAATAAGTGGCAACATAGCCTTTAACTTTGTATTGTAACAGTTTAAATAGCTGGAGGACTGTGAGGAGGCTGGACTACCGAAAACAGCCAGGTTCACATGCTTTCCTTTAGTAAGATTGAGTCCTTTTGCTACCTTAGGAGCCATTGGATGCACCATTGCTGCTTTTTCATTGCAAAATCTGCATTTATCCAAACTGCCCATCATTCAGTCCAGTAATGCCTTGCAGTTTGCACTATCTTCTCTAGGCTTGGAGCAGAGTGCCTTTTTTTCATAAATTAAGCTGGCTCAAATACTCTCATGTGAGTACTCATCACAATCGGCTGAAGTATTAAGCTGAATGAAGTCCTGTCCTACTTGTGTCACATTCTCTCTGCTCACCCTTTGAAAGAGACAGGGCCACTACTGGAATAATTTACTGAAATTCTTATTGATAACTCCTGGCAAATCCCTGACATGGCAAAACAATAGCTAGAAGGAAGAAGTAGGTTTGAGCCTCCCAGACTCCTAGTCTGCAGCTGTGATGTATGTTGTGTTTTTGTTAAATAGCTGCTTAGCTGCAAAAATCATTGTTAGAAAGGGCTCTTTAAATATGTCTGTTGGTGTTTTGGGTTTTTTTACAGCTAATTTTCATGGAGGTAGCAGATCAGTTTGTGCTTTCTGACATCTTCTGCAGAAACTGGATGAGCACACATCTGTAAGGCAATTGTATACAATTAAGTATGGTATCTGGAAATTTCTGATTAGTTAGGTCTGAGCCTACAGTCTTTTGGAAATGTGAAGAGATTTTTAAAAAAAATTATTTTCCTCTGAATATGTCAAAGTAATATGAGAGTTCAAATACAGAGAAAAATTGAAAAGTGTGGAATTTCTAAATTCTTTCTGCTCCAAGATTTAAGTCACTAAATGTCCATTTGAAGCATAAAGGCAAATCTTTGTCTAAAAAAAAAAACCACCAGAGAATACAGAAAATTATGTATCATTCTTAAGAGACAGAATACTGCAAAATTGAGCACCTCATCATAGGGAGTATTATAAAGCTGAAAAATTGGATAAAAGCATTGAGACTTTTTGGAGGGCCTGGAAGTAAAGGCTCTGAAAGAGGCTATTTACCACCTTGGTGGTAAATGAGACCTTTCTGAAGTCTGTGTTTTATAAGGCTGACAGTCAAAAGAATATTCTATGGCACTGAAAGGTGTCAAATTTGAAGCTAAAGAGCAGGAAATACTCAGATAAGGATAAGAATTGGTGTATGGATCAGCAGCGATAGTGGTACTTGATTGCCTGCATCTGTCAGCACTGTATATATAATGTTCAGATATTATACCATCAATTGCTGCTCTTTGAAACAGGATCTTAAAAGCCAAAAAGGTTGTCTCTTTTAGTTCAGTACTTCTTAATTTCTTGTGTGTGCCTCTGAAGCACCCAAAGTTGGCCTTGCTCAAAGGTTGATTTATAAAGCTCCCAGTGACTGCTGCTCCCTGTTTTGGAACCGAGTGTGTTCCCTCAACCAGTGGCCATGCGAGCCTGCCTGTTTAATCTCTGGAGCTACTTGGTGTACTCATTAGGGTTCTAATGTGTCTCACTGCCAGGCCCTCAAATGGTTCAGAACATGTCAGGCTGCTTAATTTGGCTTTATCACCAAAATAAATGATTTAAATTAAAGCACATTTCCAGCTGTGCAGTCAACACTAGCACTGCAGCTGAAGTCTGGGGCTAGAGTTCTCTTTCCACACTCTTGTAACTCATCTGACATCACCTGTAGAACAGCAGTACCAAGTGTGAGCAGCTTGGTAGCTTGAAAGAGAACTAAGTTGGCAAAAAACGAAAAAATTGATCGGTTTTCACTCTAACCTGGCTGAATTTTTGTGCAAGAGCATTAGCACTAGTGCTGAGGTGGTGGTGCCCCAGTAAAGAAATGAAGGAGAACTGGGTTTCCTGTGGAAAGAAGTTTTGTTGGCTTGACTCCTTATGAAACTGTACCCTGAGTGTCCTAGTCAGTGTTTCATTAAAAAATGTTATCTATTCAGGTTATTTTTCTTGTTTGCTGTAGCCAGACCTCCAGTGCAAGGCTTTTGCAGTCATCGAAATCTGCACTTGGAGTTATTTGGGATAAATCACTAATAGTTAAATGTTATTGGAAGAATGAAAGTCTTGTGTGAAAATAAATGCTTTGACTTTTTACCAGGGCCTCTACTGACAAAAAAAAAAAAAAGTGCAACAGTTTAAAACTAGAGGGTTAATCTGGACAGGATGTAAGGAATTCTTGCCTCTGAAGGTGGTTAGGTCCTGGCACAGGTTGCCCAGAGAAGTAGTGGCTGCTCCATCCCTGGAAGTGTTCCAGGCCTGGTTGGATGGAGCTCTGAACAACCTGGGATAGTGGAAGGTGTCCCTGCCCATAGCAGAGGGTGCAACAAGATGATTTTTAACAGTCCCTTCCCAAACTACTCAGTGATTCTGTGATTTAGGATGGAGTATTTTGAATGACTTGCATAAAATTATCAGTGTTGATCTTGGTCCTTGTTAATTGGAACCTCTGTCTCCTTGACCACAGAAAACTACATTGCTTGCTTCCGTCATAATTTTGGTGCTCTGAGAAGCTGGCTTATGGAGGTGTAATTTATTTGAAACTGAAATGTCATGCCTACTGAATGTTCTGTTTTGTGGAAGTTGCAAAGTTATGACTTAAAGTTACCTGTAGAATATAATCTAGTGTTTGTTGACTTGGCCCTCACTGGAACTGCGAAAGTGTGACAAGGCATAAATTAGCCACGAATGCCGTAGCCTGAAGTACCTCGAATCACGCTGTTGTGCAGGTGAGAGACTTCAGTAAGATGAAGTTGGTGTATTTTGGATAGATGTGGGGAGTGTGCCTGTACAGGTTGGAGCGGCACGTAAGCTGCCTTCAAAGCTCAAATCAAGTAGCCTGAAGCTAGTGTTAGCTTTTTGCTAAAACAAGGTATTTTCAGCTGACTGAACTAATCTGCACAGCTTGGGAATATGGGAACTTTTCTGGAGTTCAAATACCCATTTGTTGCCTGGAAATAGGATCATTTTTGACTTCAAAGCTATGCTTCCATCTGTAGAACCATTAATGTCCTTGAGCAATTTCTAACAGCTGTCTGCCTGTTGATTTCAGGTATTTTATTTTAATGCCTAAAACTAGCCTAATGGAAGCTGCAAAAGCAAGATGCTTTTTTCTAAGTGGCTATCATTTCTCTTTTACATGGTTTGAAGTGCATATTGCAGTGAATGCTAAACATAGCTCCAGTTTCAGCATCCCTTTTAATATTTCATTTTATATTAATATCCTGATCAGGTAGTTATAATGAATGAAGTGCTATCAAAATTGAAAACAGACAGTTCTGCTACCCTGATGCCTGCAAACTAAGATTTTAACTGTTCCTTTAATGAATTTTGAAAGACTTGATTTTAAGGGCTGCCAGTCGATAAGATTCATTATCTGTAGGCCATTGAATGTTAAAGGGGAATAGGCTAATTAGCAGACTTAGGGGGAATTTGAAATTGGTGCCCCCCATGGAACAAAAATTGGTAGTTTAAAACATGACAAACAAAATGAGAAAACATTTGTGAAATGGCTGGCTGTCGGAAGATTTCTGTCAAGCCTTGTGATTAAATGACCTTCCAAACACAATTGCACCTGCTAAATTAATTTGGAGGTGGGCAGAACATGCATATATGTGTATGCAAATTGTCAGTCACTTGTGGAAAATATTAATAAAACCAGCTAGCCTAGGTGCAAAGCTATACTCAAGTTACCTTCTGTATTTGCTGAAGTTTGCTTTAGTCAGAAAGACTTGAGAAAAAAATAAATTTCTATTCCAGCAGTAATCTTGGTCTGTGTTAACTGTTGAAGAGTCTACAGCAAAGTTGATCTTTCTTGATGAAGTACCTAACCATGATACAGACTATTTCTGAGCTATTTACCTGTCCTTTTTTTTTTGGGATGCAGTGTCCTGTGGCATTTGGCAGTGAAAGCTCCTAAGGGAGACAGGTATTTGTTTCTTGTGAAACCTCAGTGCTGATGTGTCTCTTGTTTTGGTTTGTGTTTTTAGGGATCAGACGGGAATCTCTAATTTATTGCTTGCTGAGTGTTCTGTCTGGTGAAAGTCATGTCATCCATATTGCCATTCACTCCACCAGTTGTGAAGAGACTTTTGGGGTGGAAAAAATCTGCTGGTGGCACTGCAGGGGCTGGTGGTGGTGAACAGAATGGTCAGGAGGAAAAGTGGTGTGAAAAAGCAGTGAAAAGCTTGGTCAAGAAGCTAAAGAAAACAGGACAGCTGGATGAGCTTGAGAAGGCAATTACCACTCAAAATTGCAATACAAAATGTGTGACAATACCAAGGTAAGTGCTGTTGTATTTGAAATTGTTACAGCCACTGAGGAAATGACCAAATGGACGCTCAGACCTTCTGTGAACAAATGACTAAAAAACACAGTTGCACGCTTTCGATTCTTTAAAATTATTTAAAACCTGTATTGCATTTATATAGTGCTTGCTTATAACTGGATCACATGCTTTGTGAAGTCACAATTTTGTTACATTTCAATTTTCATTGGTATGTAGTGTCCTGTTTGTGTGTATTCTGATGATGTTTAACACTGCTCTTAGTTTGTAGCACTGCCTTTATGCTTTTATTTAACAGCCTTGTTCGTACTTGGGGAGGGGGGCATACTTGAGCCAACACTTTCACTTTAAAAAATACCAAAAGACTTGTTTTTCCTTGGTCAACACTTCAGTAATCTAATTATTTTCATTTATATCTGCTAGTTTAAATTTTACAAGCTGCCTGTGTTCTCCCTTTTGAAGAGAAATTTTATCTTTGGAGGCAGGTTGTCTGAAGACCAGTTTATTTACTGTAATAATTGTTATTGTTTAATGAATACACTTTTTATTTAATAACTTGGAGTATTTCTAGAATTGCTCTTCTGCTCCTGATATGTATAAACATTTAGATGAACAACTTGCATTCTACCCCTTCTAGACTTTCCCAGCTTAATTCATAGCAACTGCTGTGCGAGAGCAAGGGTTATGTTTGTAAGTATAATGCAGTCTGCTCTTGATTCATGTTGCACTGAAATCCCACTGGGGTGCCCAGGCAAGCTCACTGTGTGTGACAGAAGTATCAAATCACTTCACAGGTGTGTTTTTCCCTTAAAAAGTTAGAGGATCTCACTTTTCTGGGCATTCAAGTCACTCAATGCTAAAATTATTTATAGGGGAGAGGAACTACATCTGGCTTATGAACTTCATTTCTGTATTAGCACATTCATCCTAGCTACTTTTAAATTTTGTGTTAATCATAGCACAAACTAGATTTGACTGGTGTCACTAATGATTCCATATATCAAATATGTTGTAGCTGTTATCTGATAATGGTTTCAGCATTCTGTTCTAGATTTGACACAGCTGTCTGGGAAAGTCATGAGTATGCCCTGAATGAATGACTATTTTCATTCTTTTTTTTTTCCTGTTTTCTCTTCACCTTTTGTTTCTAGTGCTGCCCTCTGCTTGTATTTTCTTTCCTAGAATATACCCATAAATTTCTGGCTTTCCCTTCTGCTTTCTTCCTTTTGCCAGATGGAAGCAGTCAATTAAAAAACATTAGTGCTTTCTTGTCTTAATGTATTATCAGCAGGCTAAGATTGGAACCTGTAAGGTTATATATTTCTTGAGATGACTCTGTATTTAGCAAGTCTTTACTGAGACTAAGATGAAGTGCTTAATTGGAAGGTGTTTCATATGACAGAAGTTAAACACACTTGATATAACATGTGTACCTAGGTTCTAGAGCTCTTGGATTTTATAGAGCTCTCCTGCAGGGATAGTGGAGTATTTATTGCTCCTTCAGAAAACTAGATATCTGCACTGAATTTTGTTAGAAGATACAAACAATTTTCTAATACAGCATTATTTTTGAGTAGACTCTAGTCTACTCAGAGTAGACTTGAGTATGCTTGCATGACCTTTTGTGCTAAAGTAGACATAAAATTCTTTAAAATGTAATACAGATATTCTGTGACCAGCAGTTCTTGGTGTTCTCTGACTTCCACTCAGCTGTAAAAAGAACTAGACCTGGATTTTACTCCTCTTGAGTACCTTAGGAGTAAGCCAGAAAGAGTTCAAGTGGTGTTGGCTGTTATACAGGGTTTAATTTTAAACTAAAAAAATGGTTTTGGTGTTAAGGGGCAGGGTGATAATAGGGTCTCCAGCAGTGCCATACAGAATTTTTGAATTTCATAGCTGGGTTTTGTATTGCTGATATTATTTCACTTTGACAGCAGTAGTCTGGGTTCCCAAGAAATAACAAATATCAACTCAGTACTGTAATGACTTCTTGGAGATTCTGTTCTTGGATTTAGTAAGTTAATGAAACCACTGCTTGAGACCCACTTTAATGAATGTCTTAAAGATCTGCAGATCAGCAGGGATAAATAATAAAATGCTGAATTTGAAACTTTTTTCCTTACTAGTCAGCAGGAAGTTTGTGGTGCCAAGCTGCTGAGATGCAGTTCTGATGTGACAGCTGGGCTAGCTTTCCAAATGTCGTTCTGCTTGGGGAGGATTTTTGTGTTGGTTTTTTTAGCTAGCTTTAGTTTTACTTACTAATGCTGTTTAATTCGATGTAGATACTGACAACTGTTGTGGGATGCTTCTGTTTGCCACTGTTGCATTATTTCCTCAAGAAAAGTTTCAATTGCATTTTCACAAGTTATTGCTCCCCTTGGATATGTCCAAAGAGTTTGCAACAGTGTTTAACTGTAGTATACTTTTTCATCATTGAAACCTAAAGCATCTAAACTCCCACAGACTTTCCACAAAACTGAGAAGCAGCTTGAACAAAAGTTGTATTACATCACCTACTCAGAAATCTGCATTTCTTACTGTGTGTCATTGATAATCGCGCTGAATCAGGTTTATTCTGCTCCTGTGCTGTTTGTCAAGGTGACTGCACACTAAGGGAGGCTGATCCTGTGTGTACTACACAAAAGCTGCTCATGTGGTAATTAACACAACTTCTTACGAGACTAATGGAGGTTCTGAGAAAGCAGAAGCAAACAGATGGAGTGGGTGTTGGCATTGCACAGCAGGACTGCTTAGCTCTTCATAAGTGGGTCAGTAATCTAGAGCAGAGGCTAAACAAGTACAGAAGTCCTTTTGACACTAGCCCTCTAAGTAATTTGTAGTTATCTTGCTGAATCCTCCCAGCAAGCCAGTGGGATTCTAATCACATAATCCCTGTGTATTCTGAAACTAAATGTTGGCACGTGAGTTCACTTTTCTAAAATACATAATGAATTTGGCGGCATTTAAGAACTTGTCTTCATGCTATCTCATGCAGTTTTGACATGGGCACAAGATGGAGTGGAGAAGCAGTGTGAACATCCTTCTACTAATGGAGCAGTTTCTTCCTTCCTAGCTTGGATTATTCTTTTGAATCTCAGAATCCTAGAATAGTTTGGGTTAAAAGAAATCTTAGAGATCGTCTAGCCCCAGCTCCCCTGCCATGGCCGTGTGCAGGGGCATCTGCCACTAGACCTGGTTCCTCAAAACCCAGTCCATAAATGCTTTGTAACCAGTGATGGCTAAAATCCAAGCATTTAACAAACCAAACCATGCCATGTAGTGAATAACCAGCTGGCATATTGATAGTCTTGTCTTCAATATTTAAGAAGTTGTGTCAGTGGTAACAGCACATTGAATTGGGATCCAAAGTATGGAAACACAACTAGTTTCAGCATCCCAGTATTTTGCTGTGATCAGCTGAGTTGTTTTTCTGTCTTAAAAAGAGCACAGATATGCTTCATGCCTTATTTTTGCTTCTTTTAAGTGAGACCAAAAAATAGTTGCTTTTTAAAAATGCTTTATAATGTACAACTAATAAAAAGAGTTTAGTTGGATCAGGTTTGAGATAATATTGATCCAGAATATTGTAGTTCCTGTATTTTCAAAATTGGAAATAAATTTAAAAAAAAAAAAAAAAAAGCTAGGGGAATGGAAGCATTGAATTTAGATGAATTTTTGTTGACATTAATAGCAGTAGTTATATTGCAGTTATTACATAGAGTTGGTTTTGATACTGCATGTGGAACTATAGTTAACACTTGAATCTCAGCTTTAATTGGAAGCCTTAGTTCCTGCAGAGGAGGTAAATTTTACTGCTGCTTTATATTAAATTGCATCACAGAAGTGGAGCAATGTTGAATGTTAATGGAAAGCAATCTGACAGATTTTTGGCTGAAGGAAGGTTTAAAAAACAGCATTCTGAAATAGCAGCTCAGAGACTTTCTGCTGGGGTGCTGATACCATGTGGGTGCCTTGGAAACTCAGGTGAAATGCAACAGTTGCTTCCAGAGCAGAGTGAGGGCTAATAGTCCTGTCAAGCTCTTGCTTTTCAGTCTGCTTTGCCATTAGAGTTTTAGTATTGTCTGGTCTTAGGTGTGCTCTCTGTACCTCTCATTTAACATGAGGAAAGCATCTCTTGGTTTTAGAAGCTTATTTTTGCTTGTTTTTCTGCAGCTTCCCAATTTTAACTTCGAGAGTGAGAGTGAAAGTAAGAATGTGGATGATCCATGGAATTTACAGTCCATAGTTAGGTTTCTAGAGCACTTGGCTTCTGCTTCCAATATGAGTTGAATTCTGAATTGTGTACCAGTCAGAATCAAAGAAAAGACCCTACAATGGGTTCCATGGTTTTGGGAATGTGGAAGATTGTGAGGGGATGTTAGGAATTTTTTAGGAATTTTAAAGGCATCCTTGTATGGGTTTCACTTCATGCAATAGTGAAGGCTGGTAATTTTCTTAACTGCTCTCATGGAATTGGTCACATCCTGATTCTTCTGGGGAAATAAGGTGCTGTTATTTAAGTGTTGTATTCAGAATACCTTTCTGATATTCTTTCCTAAAGAATGTATATTGATTGCATCTGAAGGCTGTAATGTTTTAGGGTTTGGTTGTTGTTTGTTTAGGGTTTTTTTTGTGAAGTGAATATCCATGTAACTTCAGAGCCTGAAAGACTGCTCTTGATGCTGAAGTGAATAATGCTATTGACAGGACTTCTTCTCTTACACTTGCTTAAAGTATGCAGGAAATAAATCCAGCATATCTTAATTTTGCTGTATTTCTGATGTATTCTGCAGTGCCTCAGTACTTCAAACTGCAGAATCTGATGGAAATTTATCAAACACACGAAAACAAGGCCATTTGACATGATTAAAATCCTTTAAAGAAGGTGTGTTTCTCATGTTAATGTTATTCCTTTTGTTGCTTGTCCCACAGCCCTTCCCTCATTCTTTGCAGTGAGCTAACACTGTGAATAAGACAAGGAGCCTGTACAGCACATGTTTAAAATTGTCTCCTGAAGGTTTACGCTCTTGATTAGTTACTCTGAGCCTCTGTACATGGAATTTACAGGTGCTGATCACAGTGTCTACACAAGAGTTAACAGCAGGAGTGCACTGGGCAGAGATGTTCAAGGATGGGGAAAGTGGCTTGGAACCGCTGTTTGAAAACAAACAAATATTTTAAATTATGGCTTTTTAATATCTTTTTTTTCACATAACTGAGTAAAAAGTAAATTTAGGTGTAAAGAGCACAGTTTTTATTGGGAGAAAACCCCCAAAACCTCTTCTACCGCTTAGCA
The DNA here is from genome assembly GCA_013398075.1 of Notiomystis cincta. NCBI lineage: Eukaryota > Metazoa > Chordata > Aves > Passeriformes > Notiomystidae > Notiomystis > Notiomystis cincta. The sequence goes on along the minus strand of VZRX01022432.1, from coordinate 33,108 downwards.
TGTTTTCTTGAATGTCCTGGGGATATTTGTCAGGAAAGTGATCACATAGCTGCATGCAGTAACCTAGTTTTAGGAATGCTTTTGATCACTAATTGAGCAGAGTTGTCAAGCTGATGTGGCTTCTAGAATAGATTGTTTTCAGGCTTTAATACGTTTCCCCAAAATAGGTTATTTCAGAGGAGAGCAAGACAGGTACTCCTTTGTTCTTTCTCAGGTTAAAGCCATAGGACATGGGTGATTTCAGCAGTTAAACTGGGGAGAAGGGAAGGCTTCTCTGGGAACTGTTCTAGGAGAATTCCCAACATCTGGTAAGCTATGAGCAAGTTAATGAAGAGGACAGCAGTAGGGAGTTGGGTTGGCATAGTAGATCCTAAAATAACATTGCAGTCCAGACAGAGGTGAAGCCTGTTTTCCCAGAAACAAAACTTGGCACTGTCTGATAGTTTGTAGCAGAGCTGGGATAATTCACTATTCAAGCTGGAGATGGACACTTATTCTTAATCATAGTTTAATATATAAAAAATATCCTCAAAGTATGTAGTTTTTCTCAGTGTGGATGCATTCAGTTACTTGTAAATTAGTTCTCTAAATGCATGAAGACTATAGCTGAACATCTTAAGCCTTCAAAAATATGTACAGATATTTAAGACAATGCCTCAAAGTTCACTAAAGCACCGTTTTTATTGCTGAGATTACAGGAATAACATGCTCGTAAATCATTTGTTGATAAACTGACTCCCTTTTCTCATGACAGGATTACTGAGGATGAAGCAGACCCCCTTCTGCTTTTCTCTTGAAGGAATTTCAATAAAAGTAATTCTTTAGATCAAAGCCAAAGAAATCTTTTCTGAAAGCATGGCAAGAAACAGCTGAGATTTTGGGGAGTGTTGGCCAAAATTAGCTTCATAATCTTGTGCTCTTCTTTGTGATATCTGGTGCTGTGAATACTTCTCAATGTGTTCATTGGAAAGGTGTAGCAGGAGGATCAAACTGCCCTTACTCTGCAGTCCCATAATCATGGTGAAACTTAAATATTGTTCTCTGTAAAAGACTGAAGGATGTGGTTATAGAGAAAAGGGTGCTGGCCCTAATTATGTAAAATGACATGTTCAAACTCTGTAAAACATCTTTAGATGCTGCATGGACATACAGTGGGAAATAAAAATTCACATGAAGTTTGACTTCAAGTCTCCCTGAAACTTAATGTCTAAACTTGAGTTTAGCAATTAATATGGCAATGTTGGTAATGTTACTATGTTAAATGCTGTTATTACTTCTTTTATTAACCCTTTCAGTATAATTTCCACATTACAGCCTAAGAGCAAATTTCGTAAGTTTTCTCTTATTTGATTCATGATGTTGCCATATTTCATGTGGGGAGTAGGATGCAGGATTAATATGATCACAAGGTAATGCCTTTTTTTTCTCTAATACCTTAGTTTTCCTCTACTACCACTTTCTACTGGAATAGTCTCTATCCAGGGATACCTTAGAGCCCCTTCAGGTACCTTAAATAGGCTACAAGAGGGGGACTTGGGAGAGGGGCCTGGACTGACAGGACAAGGGAGAATGGCTTCCCAGTGCCAGGGGGCAGGGATAGATGGGATATTGGGAAAAATTGTTCCCTGTGAGGGTGGTCAGGCCCTGGCCCAGATTGCCCAGAGCAGCTGTGCAGCTGTGGCTGCCCCTGGATCCCTGGAAGTGTCCAAGGCCAGGCTGGATGGTGCTTGAAGCAACCTGGGATAGTGGAAGGAGTCTCTGCCCATGGCAGGGGATGGAATGAGATGACCTTTTTTACTGAAATTAAGAATAGCAATTGTGTTCAGGTGTAATTGAGCGAGGTTTAATTACAAATACTAAAACATAATGGTTAACTTGTTTTGTGGCACAGCTGTGGCTGGTGGTGGGGAGTGAATTGCTGTAGCTGAGGTTAAGTGTCAGTGTAGACATAGCTCAGGTTACAGCATCTCATAATGATGTCATCCTGAAAAAGGAAGTCTTAGAGTATTAAACAAAGATACTTAAGGTTGCCAGTTTTAAGCTCGTGCAATTCAGGAAGCCATGTGACTTACCCACATAATTTGTTAGGGTTGGTGTGCCAAGTAGAGAGTATTGGCATGTCATTTGAGCTAGGTCAATGTGTAAAAATATAAATGTGCAAGATACTTAGCCAGTAGCAAAATGCTGTATAGTTCAAAGGAGCTTGTCTCTTGAGTCAGGAGGAAGAAATGTTGAATTTTGAGGATTATATTGTATACTAAGTAGAACACTGGATAAAGGCTCGGGGAATGTGGATTTTGGCCTTGTCTCTGCTGCTTTTTCCCAGGTAACCTAGGTTTTTAATTTGCTGTCATGTTTCTGCCTGTAAATGGAGTTTTGCTTTTCTTTTTAAAGATTGTAATAGTTCCACCTTCACTTCACTGCTATAAGGTGTATTAATTGTTTACAGAGTAAGCCTAAATTACTTTTTGCTGTTGGAGTATCAGTGATGTGAAAGCAAATTTGGGAGTGAAAATGGGACTGGTTAGAATTTGTAGAAGTTCTTTGTTCAAGTTAATGTTGCCCTTCATTAGGATTGCCTAGATTGTAAGAAGCAGGAAAAGTCTGATTCAAAAACAAGTGTTAAAGTAAGTGTTACAGCTTGCTTGATTTTTTTTTTCATTGTCAATTAATTGTCAGGTTAACAACTGATGCTGGGCCTACTTGTGTTACTTTAGCAACTTACCTGAACAGTAAGTTCTGGTAGAAAGCTCCAACTAGGAAGAGTAATACCTGCATCTTGACTGTTCATGCTGCCATTAAGAGGATGTATTAGTCACTCCAAAAAAATGTTGCCTATGCTTTATTGTCAATACTGAGCCCAATATTATCTCTTAAATAGTTGTTATTTTTTCTCCAATAAAGGAATGAGTCTTTGCCCAGCTCCAGTCAGTGCTGACCTATTCCCTATCTTGCTGTGGTAACTCATGCCTTTATATCTGGCCAGCTATTCAGAGTGGTAAAGATTCCTATCATTTAATTCTTCTTCTGTAGAATTCAGCCAGTTTAGTTTTCTTGGTACTGTAACAAAACACCTGAGTGCTGTTTTTACTAGTGTGACTGTTTTATGACAACCTGCCCATTTTACAGGAAAAACTTCCCAAATATGTAGCTCAGGCTGTTAGACTAGGAAGAATTTATAGGCTAAACAAGATACTGCAGTTCCTTTACTGCTGCAGCTTTGAACACAAATAGCTGGTTAATAGGCTCCCTACTGATTTAATCCTGCTTGTAATGTACACCTGCTAATTTAATAAAAGTAATTTCCCATGTCTTGTTTACTACTCATTTGGGGTTTTTTTTCCCACTTATTCTGACTCAGTTGCACTGCTGATTGGTGGAAAGCTTCTAAAATTTACTGTGTACAATGCTGTAGTCTCATCATGAACAGCTTTCTTTGGCTTCTGTCATGCTGCATTGTTTGAAGCCGACTGGCAGGATACAAGAGAACAATCGGGAGCTGGAGTAAGTTCACATCTCGCTGCATATGCTTTAAAATTGGCAGAAGAACAGTGAGGTTGGGGAAATCCCCTTGAACAAGTGCTGCACAGTAATCTGACTTCAGCATTTGTGCAGAAAAGATCTCCAAAATGTGACTTTTCATTACAGAATGTACAAGCAAGTCTCAGAACTAGAGTTGAAAATTTTTTACTTAGAATCTTTGCTCATAATTGTAGGTAAACAGACTCTCTTTTTGGGTGCTTGGTTTGTTCTTCTTGAGTACTGGATAGCAAAAAGCCTGGTGCAAAAAAAAATATACTCAGTTTTGCTTAAGTGCAGAATTTCAAAGTTACTATTTAGTTCAATTAGACCACAATTTAGTTCAATAGACCACCAATTTAGTTCAACAGACCACAGGCCTGGTCTTTACTTCCCCTTAGTTTCATGGAAGGCTTCAAGTTGAGTTCCTCTGATACTTGAAATATATCATGCTGTAGTTTTGAAGGTTTGAACATGAAGAAAAGCTTATACTAACTAATGTGGAATCTTGCAGCTTTGTGACACGGAAAGTTGTGTTTGAAATGGTTTTTGACTCAGGTGCCAAAAAGCCTTGTCTCTTTAATAGACACAAATGTTTATCTTATGGACTCCAGCTACATTTTTCAGGTGTGGCTTCTGAACCTTGCAGTGTTTGCATAAACCTGCAGCAGTGCAGCCTCCAGTCACCCAAGCTCATTGATAATTCTTTACTCTCTTTATATCATAAAGATCCCCTTCTGCTACAGTGGAGGGAACTTGAGTATAAACACCCATACCAGGGAAAGGAATTCAAATGTGTCCATACCCGTGAATTCCACAAAACCAGTAACAAAAATACTTTTTCCATTCTTTTGCATTTTAATTTTGAATGATCCATTTGTCCCACATACCTGTCTTGCAGACTGATGCCTTGTCTAAATACAGTTAGTACCCAAAAATTAATGCTTTGCTGTCCACTGTATGTCTCAATTAGATGAATGTAGGAGGAGAACAGGCTCTACCTAGTGCAAGCTGCATTAATGACAGTCATTTAAAAAATTCTGTAATTCTGTTCACTGATGGGAAGACATTTTTACTGGAGTTGAGTGCCGATGTGTTTGTTGATCCTCTGGGAACCCCTCAACGTTTTGGCCAACAACCACAGACATTCCAAGAAGGATTTAGGCAGCTCTCCTTCCAGCAAAATCCATGTATTTGTTAACTTAAATGTTAATAAATGTGTTCCTTGTGCCTTTGAAACTCACGTCTTTTTGACAGCCATAGGACAGAGAGAGAGAGCAGGGCATCTGCCACCTCAGCAGAGGGCAGGTGGTGGAAGATCAGGGCTGACTTCTGGCAGCTGGAGTGAGGAAAAGAAACTCTTGGATGTCCTGGGAAAGTGCTTTACCTGTTAGGCAATTGGATGTGAGGCAAGAGCACTTGTGGGCACAGTCTTCAGATGCATGTTGTGGGTGTGGATCATGAGCAAGATGTCGAAGACTTCAGGGCTTGGCCAAGGTCTTAACACATCCTTTCTGCCTAAGCTCTAGTCAGCAAAGCTCAGGCAGTTACTTTGGTTCTTATTCTAGGTGTATCTCCTGCATATTCCAGTTTTCTGATGGCAGTATCTGCTGTAGGTTCTCTTCTGGGTCTGAGGAGAGTAGAGACTTCTAGCTGGGCACCCTGGCTGCTACCTTCTTGATTTTGCCTTACCAAAAGCATTATAAGGTAGTATATTTAAGCAAACATGCCAAAAGTGCATTTTAAAAACAAAAACTGCTTTCTTTTCTCTGAACAATGCAACTCTTCAGGGTTTTATTGTGGCTTCCTTCTAGTTGTGAATTTTCTTTAATGTTTGTCATGAAATATGGACATTTTCAGTGTTGGTGATGTCATTGTCAGACATAATTTTGTATTTTTTTGGCAAACAGTGATGTCACAAGTACCATTCAGTTCTCTGCATCAGTGTTTTGCTTGGGGAGGCTTTCTCTAAGGCTGAAACTTTAATTCCTTTTGAAATTCCTTGTAGGAAACACTTATGATTTAGCTATATAATAGTTGGTGTTTCTTTAAGTTTTCCTAAAGTTGTGTTTTTGGGATATGGATCAAGGTCAGTGTATTATCTGCTTCACCAGTTTTGTGCCAGGTGTGCAGTGCTTGGGCTGCAGTAGGGATTGTAGTGGCCTCCCTGCATTGAGCACTTTGTAGCATATAAGCTCTGGTTTTCTTCTTGGGTTCCTCGAGATGGGTCTGTAATTTGTAGGGACTGTCCAGAGGAAAATTCAGTTTGAAACGAGGTATTAAAAGATCCTGTAACTATTGTTCTGAGAGTGAATTTTTTTCCAAGTTAACATACTTTTTGAGGACTGTGGACAAGGGAAATACCTTTCAGGGCTAATCTCTCCCACTCACCACCCCAAATACACAGTAATTTGAGAAGGTTAATCAGAACATCTCATGTTTTCTCAGCTGTCCATCAGTTGCAAAACAGCCCACGCAAGTGGTAGCATCAGCCACTCACCCACTTGGAGGATGAAGGACTACTCGAGAAAAATTACTTGACTTGGCCCTTGCTTGGTAACTGTACCTGTTAGCTTGTGGGGAAAGCTTTCACCACACCTACCATGACTAATAGCGGTTAGAGAACTTGAAATAAAGGTCATTTTTTAATGTCTGTTGAAAGTATGATCTAGAAGTGAGATTTGTCTTCTGTTAAGAAACCAATTTGTTGTGGATGTATCAGCCAATATTGTGATGGATAGGTCTTCATATACAGCTACTTTGTCCTTTGATATTTCTGATTTTCAGGTCTTTAAAGAATAATACAGCATTAACCTGTGAAAATGCACTGGGTGTCATCTCAACCCACTGTCTGATATTATCATAGGGTAGTTTTAAGTTTCTAAAGATGTAGAACTGCAGCAGTTAGAAAACCTTTGTTGGATATAATACTGTAACAAATGAAAGCACCGTAGGAATTCCAAGTTACCATTTCAAGAACGCCATTTTAAAGCATAAACATTCACGTCCTCAGAGCTTGTGGTTTCACATGGTAATAGGTTTTTCATGATTGATGGTGTTTTGTTTTGTTTTTCTTTTCTGTTTGGGCTCTCTCCCCTTGGTTAGTCTTTAGAGCACTGCCATTGTGAATGCTGTTGTACACTTCTCATCCTCACTAGATATGGGGCATCTAGGAGTCATTGGTTTTGATAGCTGTTTTGGAACATGTGACTGGGGGCAGTTTCTCCATGCATAGGTTCTTCTTATCTCGTTAGGTTTCTTCAGTGTTAGTGGGATGCAGAGCTGCTGAAAGCTGTGGTGCTTGGTTGAGAGCAGGGAGCTGCAGGGCAAGTTTCCCAGCAAAGCTGTTAGCTCATGATTTCCGTGGGCTGCTTTTGGATCCTCCACATCTTTGGTCTTTGAGCATAAGACTTGTGGCCAAATCCCTGCTGAGTCTTGAAGGAGGCTGAGCTGCATTGCTGCCTTTTACTTCTCAGTCCTGATACCACCTCTGTGTTGCTTGACCTTGCCATTTAGAAGTTTTCAGGCTCTACTCCTCACCTGCCTTTGAACAGAGTAGAGTCTCCTTGATCGTGTCCGCATCTGAACAGACCATATGGACAATGAGAAAAGAAAAAAATATTTTACTTCAGCTTGGTTTCCATGGCATCCTGGGAAAATTGCTCTTGAACTTTGAGGTGCTATCCTTCCAGGATCTCCTAGCATTGAGAGAAAAATAAAGGTAGCGTTGATTGTTGTTGGCTGCTTTATTCTGTCTGACAGCACTGGGCTAGCATGTCAGGATTTGGGAGAAGGAAGGATGATAAAGTGCTTTGAAGAGCCTTATATTTGTATTTCTGCTTATGTAGGCAGTTTGTTGCACATGTGACCAGGAAGAAGTGTGCCTTTAGAAAAGGCAACAGAGGCATATACTGTTCATCAAGATCACTTGTTGGCCTGGCACTCAGCAGAACTAGAGAAAACTAGCTACTGGCCCTGGAACAAGCACTGAGCAGCTCAAATGCTGGACTCTAACAGTATCTTT
>VZRX01022432.1:3880-25549 GCA_013398075.1 Notiomystis cincta | reverse complement strand
ATCTTTTGTACATCACGTTCCACTTTTGTGTCCCCTGTGGACATCCTTGAAGTTTTAATCTGAAGTAAATGGAAGTTATTCAATGACTTTTTTTCTTTTCCCACAGTGTTAGAGAGGTTAATTGCATCCTGTGCCTCCTGCTTTTCTGGCTATTTTGATGTGTTAATTTTTTTAGCATACATCCATTTATAAAGAAGGTTATTAAGTCATTTTCCTTGGTTCAGATGCTGCATTTTGTATTTGATGTAATGGTTTTGAATAATACTTTATAAAAAATTCTATGTAAACTTTATTCGTAAAAGCATTCTGAAAGATGAGAGGTTGTGTAATGGTTCCTGATTTATATTCCACTAAATATGTACATACATAAGTGTATCTTTCTTGGCTGTAGTGTGTCCTGAATGTGCATGTGGGGTGGAGGGAGGCAGGGAGATACAGTACAGTTACAGTTTTTAGCAAGTAATCTGTGTCTTCTGCTTGAAGCATAAAGGTCTGCTTTTGTATTCTGGGGGAGGAGGAAAACTTTTTTTTTTTTAAATTTAAACTGTATAAGGCCAATTGCTTAATTAAGGAAATCTAAGGGGTTAGAGACACTTGAGGAAGCACTCCTAGTTGTATGAGCTCAGTGCCCAGCTCACATTTTTACTCTTGTTTTGTTGAGTTTGTGCTGAGAGAGAAATCTGTGCTTTCAGTTCTGCAAGAACATTCAGTCCAGGGCTTTGTAAGACATTACTTTATATCCTTTTCCTAGACTTGCCAGGTTCTGCTTCTCCTTTGAAGAATGGGATATCCTGGTGGCAAACTACCTATAACTACCTAAACTATCCCCTATAGTTTTGTGTTAATATATACAAATATTCATTTACTCTGGTTCCTAGTGCTGCTCTTTAACAGATTTTCTCTAGGGGTCTGCTTTTCTACCCCAGGGTCTTTCACAGAATCGTCTCCATGGAAGAAACTTTGTCCAGCTCCTCTTAAAGGCGAGTGCCACCTCAGAACGGTGTAGATCATTTTCAAGAAGAATTCGTAATTGTGTTTTTTATTTGGCATTAGTTAACTTAGTTCATCCCTCTAGCAGGTGATTGGAAGAGAAATCATTATTTCATACTGCATTACTGAATCTTTACATTTTCTGTTGCAAGATAATGAGATCAGGACCTCTGTTCCTTGACAAGCAGGAATGGACTGCTATAGCTTTGAGTCATTCCATTTGATGAACATGCATGCTTGGTTCTGTACATTTAAGTGAGCAGATGACATTATGTCACTGTAATATGGGATGCTAGAGATGCAAGTAAAAACATTGATCAGTTCTGCAGGGATGCAAAATAATTTGAAGGAGGAGTATGGTAGGTATGTCCTGAAAGGAGTTTAGCATTCTTGCCCTTACTGCAGGTTGTTTTAGTCTTTCCTAAGTGAGCATAGTGCAAGTAACCTTTCCCATGTCACCCCCAGAATAGGGAAAAGAAACATAAGCAACATGCCTTGCAGTAGTTGAGGCACTTAGGTCAACCAAGCAGCATTTTAGAGTGTGTTTGTTCAGGCTATGCAGCTGGCTGAGGTGCTGCTTGGAAAGACAGGTAATACAGTTAGCATTGCTCCTCTCTGGGGTGTCGGCATTTTAGGCTGTAGTAGGGAAAAGTGCTAATTGTCAGTATATAGAAAGGGCTATCAAATCAGAATATAAAAGCAGCTACACATATTTTCATTTGAAACCCAGAATTAAGGAAACAATGATCAGGCAGGTTTGGTGGGAACTGTCTGTGCTGAGTACAATACTGTATGTAAGCCAGTGAACTTTTTAAATTGCTGACTTAGTTTAATCTCTGTTACACCTAAGCCTTTCAATTCAGTCTTTCCTATTACTGGAGAATTTGAGACCATTTTGGGTCTAGCTCCAAAGGCTTGGTGTATCTCCTTAGCTGTTCTTGAATCTCGGTTGCATCAAGAAGAAGGTAACTGGTATGAGAGGAAGAATTCTCTTCTTCCATACATCAATTCACTGGTCCTTTTGTCAAAGGTAGAATCAGTGGAGTGTCATGGGCAGTGTATTCACAGGAGTGCAGCTTCAGTGTAGCTACACCAGTGATAAACTGGGGCTGAGTCAGTGTTGTGGTGTTCCTGCCTTGGTTTCCTGCTCAGTATATTGCTCTGAAGTCTTGCATCTAAGACCTTTTTAAAAAACCAACATACAGGTCTTGTACACAAGGTATAGATCTTGAATTTACAGACTTCAACCTGTTTTCTCAGGTAAATTTTACAGAAGCAGCCATGAGCAATGCTGAATCACTGGCATTTGCCCATTTGTTATGAGAAAACGGGATTCCATAAGTCTGGTGGCCATTTCTTACCGCTCTAACTCCAATTTGAATCGCTTGGAGTAGCTTTTGGGGTAGCAAATTTCTGCTTCTTTTCTGCCTCCTTGACAAAATAACAGTTGTAAGCCTAGTAAATGTTAGGCTGGTATAAAAGTGCTTGTGTGCTTTTATAAATAACTTCCCTAATTAAAATGAAAATCTGATCATTTTTATGTTGTTGTTGTGTTTTTTCTTGTTTAGTCTTTGAGTAAAAACAGAGTGAAAACCAGCGTCAGGCTCACTTCTATAGGGAAGACTTTGCATGAGAATTCTGGAATTGGAAAACTGATTTTGATTCTCATCTCCCATTTTAAAACAGATAAATGGAGTACTGTCACAGATTGCTGAAATTATTTTTCATTTCAGCCACAGCTCCAGCACTACAAGTGCCTCAGAAAATGTAGGGGCAGATAAATTAGATTCAGTGAGAGAAAGGCCCATGATTATAAGATTTAGGAGAAAGGCAAATGGAGAAGATTGCCTTGAACATGAACTTGGCAAACTTGTTAGTGGCTGCAGATTCTGAAAGATTCAGGAAGGATATTAGGGGCTCAGTGTAATACTTCACAAATAAACAAATTAAATGTCCAAGACCATTTCTGTAATGTTTTCTGTATAATGTGGGCTTTGACTTAGCACAGTGCTATTTGCATTTCAGGTTTCATTTGTCATATTTCTAGTGCTACCACTTCAGGTAAAGAGGAGGCTGCTGACTGAACTCAGTGCCTTTTAGCTCCTTTAGAGCTATTTCACCTTGCAAGACTGTGAAGAAAAATGTGTAACTGCAGTGATATATGAATTATGACAATATTTAACAACTTCTTTTAGAGTTTCTGGTACTTCGTATGTAAATATCTTTGAAGTGGTTCTGCCTACTTTCATCTGATGTTGTAGTTGTTGCAAGCACTTCATTTAGTACAAAATGTACCTTGAGCACATAGCATTGCCAACACTGTGAATAGGTGGTAGGATAGTTGTTTGTTCATTCTGTTTCTCAGTAAAAAGTGGTAATAACTTCATAGTAGCAAAAACCTGTAATATGCCTAGACCAGCCCAAGCACTGTGTGTGATAGTTTTGGTGTACACAGGATACTGATTAAAACTGCTGGTTTTTCAGCTACAGCCTCAAACAACATCTCTGAAAAATGAGTATCGTTGACAAGATCTACCACCTTTATCCCTGCTTGTATCTCCTACTTTGCAAATGCTCTCGGGAAAAGTGGGGAATGTCTTGGAGTATGTGCAGTGCCATGTGTGGACACAGCTTGTTGATGCTGTGGCCATGAATATCTGGACAATACTTGCACATACTTGCTTGGATCTGCAAATCAGTACATCTGGCTTTTAACTGTGTTGAGAAGCTGATCCTAATTAAGCAGCCTATGTTGAGTACCAGTAGGCTTTAATAGTTGGCATCTGGACACCAGTGGGGGGATCGTGGATTGATCTGTGTGTATACATCTCCAAATACTGATGTGTCTAGTTTAGAATTACTGCTGCTGCAAGCTGAGATGCAAATGTCTTTCTCTATTCACTGAGATGAGGTTGTGCTGTCACATGGTCATCTTACCCTGCTCAGTCTTCTGCAGTGTCCTTTACCACCTAATCATATAAAATGCAAGAACTTGGTTTTGGGCAGTGTGTTCCGTTTGATGCATGTATTTTTGGACTCATGAAGATTAGTACAGTGTATTTCTTTAAACTATTTCATCCATGTAGGTGGTTTTTTTTGTTGTTGTTGTTACAGATTTTGCTAGGGACATTATTCCTGTGGTAGAGATACACTACATTAAAACAATTCTAAAGTTTACTCATGAGTGTAGCATAAACCACCTATGTTCATTTGTCATGGGCAGATCAATAATTTGTATTTGCACCAGGACTTGATAGTCCAGTTTTTGTAGTAGAGTTATTGTTAACAGTTATTAACAGTTAGCTGTTATCCCACTAAGGTAGTGGAATAGTGACTGGGAACATCATCTATGTCATGTAGATAAGACAATACAAATACTTTCAGGTTATCTTTAATAGTTGGGGTTTTCCTGTGTCCACATTCTTCATGTGTATGTCAGTGTTTTCTGTCTAACTAAATAAAGACAGTCAATTTTGGCATTTTGTCTGAAAACTGTGAAACATTGCTATAGCTCATTGCTGTGTAGGTAATTTCTTGCCCAGAGTACAGGTTTTTTGGATCTCAGATTTTCCTGTTAAAGGAAATGATGAAATGGAAGAAGTGATGGCATACTGTGTAGTGTTGCATGCTGATAGCCACATTAAAGATTCTTCATGCCGGAATTGCAAAGTATCATCAGAGGTGCTGCTCCTTATAAGCAGATAAAAAGTGAGGTTGAAGTGCCAGCTCTTACAACCCTTTCCATTTGGAGAAAGACTGTGACAGAAGTAGCTTTGATTCCACCATGTATTAACTTCTCTGATCCTTTCTTCACCACATCAGTCCTCTGGTCAGTCCTAAGGAGTCCCAAACCCCAGTTGTCCCAGGTTTAGTGTGTAGCGGCTTAACTAGGTACTTGCTAAATTTGGACTTTTCTGTAAAAGTACCTGGATCTCAAAGAGCAGTTCTTATTCCTTGCAAATATTTTTTTATCGTTACTCCTTTCTCTAGGAAATAATTTTCTCTTGTTAGACCTCCAAATCACTTGGGAAACTGAGCCAAATCGGTGCTTTATATCCCTGAAGTCCCTTATAATGAATTCACTTACTTGTGGGATCTGCAAAAGTAACAATCTACTGTTCAAGCACGGAGTACTAAAGGCCACAGAACATGGTGATTTGTTATTCAGAGCTACTGTTGAAAAGTGATGAAAGGATAAAAAACTAGCTTTTATATTGTTGACCAAATGTTGACTTGTTTCTGTCAACAAATTGTTTTGTGAACAGCAGTGAAAATGCTTTTGGAATGAAAGTGTCCAGTCAGGAGAGAGGGAAGTACATTAGCTTTGAACTTGTGTTTTGGAGTATATTTAAACACTGTCTGCACAGGAAAGATTTAGGTACAGCTTGGACACAGAAGCCAAATTATATTTTGAAAACAATGATGGCTTACCAGTGATACAATATACAGCGAGTTCAAAACCAAACCCCCTTGTTTGGTAAAATACAAAGCTGTGCAGGCTTCAGCTTGAGTGCTTACTGAAGGTGAAATGGTGATACGTCTTGGCTGCCTCCCTCCTAATAAATTAAACGTGCCTGGGAACATTCCCAGGCACCATGTCCAACTGGCTCAGGACTGCCTTGTCCATACTCTTCAGTCCTTAGCTAGTAGAGCAGGGGAGCTGCATCTGCACTGCCCGGTGTGAGTGGGTCTCGGTGGTGTGCGACTCACAAACCTGGGAATTGTGTGGGAGAACAGTAATAGGCACAGCCTGGTGCTGGGAATGTCCTAGCTGCTTTCTAGCATACGTGATCATGTTCCAGGGCCTGGGAATATTTCCAGACAAGGCTTGACTTATGAGTACAGATGTTAGTACTTGATTCTCCTGAAATCTTTATAGACTAAGGCATGGAAAGGACTCTTTGCATCACATGGGATTTTGGATGCGTCAGAAAGGTAGATTTAGGAGTGAGTGATTCCTATTGGTTTTGAGGCAGTAATTCTGCACTATTAAAAGTCTATACCTCCTATCTTACTTTCAGATGGTATAGTGGTGGTTAAAGCATCTTTCAGAATTCAGTCACCTTTCCAGCACCACCTTTCAGGGATGAGTAGACATGTCTGCCCTCTGTCAGGCGATGGCTTGTGTATGAATGAACATGCTGTGGCCTTTCATGGAAGTACTGTGTATGAAGTATGGTTTTTAGGGTTATGAGGAATTTAATTTTGATCTGGTGCACGTGTGTGTGAATTTTAAGAGTCTTGATTTTATTGCCTGGATGATGTGATGAGGGGACGGTCTTGCATCTTGTAGGCAATGGATCTTTTATATCAGCAGGAAGTGGAGAAACCTCTTTATTTCTTCAGATGTTTCTTCCAGCAAACAGTAAAAGCTTTGTTGAGCTGTCTTTATTGATCATATGGAATGATTTCCTGCAGGCTCTTTTGTGTTTGATTGTGCATTACTGGAGTTTAAGTATAGTCCTAGTGTAGATGAGCCAGTAAGACACTGATACTAATCCCAGCTCTAAGCAGATATGCATCCCAGAAGATAGCATGACATGTAAACCGATGACTGTTGGAGCAGTTTTGCTGCTCTGACTGATCACTTTTCTGTGCCTCCTGGCTTTCCTCCCTCCGTGGTGTTTTGAGCTTCATTCCAAGCTGTGGCTCTGTCACACAGTCCGCTTCAGGATATTGTTTGTCTTTCTCTAGGTTGTGGAATGTGCTGTCAGCTTTGGTAGTTTGAATATTTATAGAGAGAAGAGGTTAGCAATATAAAATACTGTTCCTGTTCATCTTGTTTTGTCAAGGGCTATGAAATTTTACTTTTGCATGTGCTGTCTTAAAAGCCTTGTGAACCAAATGCATGGCATGTCATGCTTATACCAGTGATGCACCTCACAATTTTGGGAACATGTAATCTGTGTGACAATATCAGCTTTGGAGCACTGCTTTGTATGAAGGATCCATTGCTCAAAGGCAATGAGCTGTCAGAGCTCACTGTGTCAATTAATATGCAGCAGGCTTTGTGTCTGCTGATTGTTCCTCTAATTGCATGTACAGGATGATCTGTCTTACCAGCAGTACTGGCGCATATTTAAGGACACAGTACAGTGCAGAGATGCTCCCTGGTGTCCCACAGGCTACCCATGTGTCTGCATTCCTTGCAAAGCTTCTGGTGGCCCATCGTTCTGACTGCACCTTAGGAATGTGGAAAAGAGAGGCTGCAGGCTCTGCTGATGGAGCCGTGGGCAGGATTCCTCTTTGCCCACTCTTTCTGGAGAGCTGTGATGCTGCTTGTGTCAGACATGGGTGCAACTTGTTCAGGATGGTTAGCTTTTCTGAAGAGCTGGATCTGTGCCAGAGAATGGGCCTTCATCTCTGGCTCTCTGCTGCTCTCTACTAGGCAAAGTCATCTAGTACAAGATTTTATTTGTGTCTATAATCAGTAATTTATCAAAAGGCCATATGTTATTTAACATAATTATTTGTGATAAATGCAGGCTGTTGCCAGTGACAGTTACATTCTAACTTCTCCTTTGTAGTGCTCATATAACTACAGTGCATAGAAGTGATCTGACTGAAAAGTAACTCAAAACATGTATTTTCAGCCATATTTGTTCTGTGGTCAGATAGCCAGTTTATTGATTTGGGTTGCTTCTCGCTGGCATTAACATTTCAGCCTTCCTGGGATGGCATTAGAAATTAGGTGTGTGGTTAGAGGTAAGAAGGGAGCAAGAGCTGTTCATTGCCTTCACCAGTAGCCAACACTTAGGTTTTATTAAAAATCACTTTGGAATTGAGGTAGTTGTTAGCTCTGAAAGTGGTTTCAAGTCCAGTGCTATGCTAATTGCTCTTTCGTTTTGTAACCCTAATGAATTTTCCCTGTGTAATGAGGAGAAATAAAAACACCAACCTCACTTTTCTTTTCTTAAGCACTCAATCCAGACTTGACTGTATTGTCTAAACTTGGTAATTTAAATTTCAGTCACAACACTTATATTTAAAATCAGAAGTTTGGTGACCTTGATTCTTCCTGTTGCAGCTTTTCAGACATTGTTCATTTTAAAGGTAATGTAGCAGCCAGCCAAGCTTCAGGCTGCATAATTAGGAAGCAGAGATTCAAGTTGCTTGTGAACCAAAGTTTCTTCATTTCTGAGGTGCGAGGTTTAGTTTAATGTTACTTATATAAAATAAACTGTCTATTTTCAGTGGTCACCTAGCAAGTATATTATAGAACTGAGCTTCATTTATACTTCTGAAAGCCTGCTGCCTGTTTACAATCTTATGTTTTCTTGCTTTGTTTAAATCTGCCTATGCTTTAGTTTGTGTCTATGACTGAACATTCCTGTATCTTTACTGTTGTGGTCTGCTCCTTGAACCAGTTTGGTAAAAACTTAGTTGTCTTTCCTTTTCTCTTGCTTGATTTAGCAATTAAAGTTGTTATTCGATAGTTGAATCTTAAGGTACTACACTGTAAAACTGTGTTAAACATTCTATGTTTTGTGTGAAAGAATATTTAGCTGTTTAATCAAGGAGATTACAGAAAACAGTGAAGTATCAGCTATAATGTGTTTTTCTTCAGAGTTCGAATTTTTATTTTTTGGAATAGCAGCAAATTAGTGGAAAACGAGATGAATACTGAAGTGGTGGTTTTTGATCTTTAGATTGTGATATTTGGTTTTGGATACACATGGCCTTTGTTTGAAGTCTTAGGGCAGTTTATGTTTAGAAACAAAAACAAAAAAAAAACCAAAACAACCTAGAAACTACCTTTTAAAATTGAATTTCGTGAAGAACTAGGCTGAGGAAGTTTTGCCTGTTTTAAGGAACATTGCAACTGTATCAATTACTTAAAACCTGAGAACTTGTTCACCTTTAAAAACATTTATCATTTACCTTGAATCACTTGTTCCATTTTGATAGCCTCCTTCATATAGAAAATATAGCATGAGATGTCAGTTTAAATGCCAGTCTAACAGTGCTCTATCTTCTATGTGAAAGGAAGTATTCTGTACATTTTTCCATGTTTGACATCATGGTGTTTTGAATAACCATGTTCCATATTCATATCAATTTTTTGTTTTTGTTTTCAATTTATGCACAGCACTTGCTCTGAAATTTGGGGACTGAGTACACCAAACACGATAGATCAGTGGGATACAACAGGCCTTTACAGCTTCTCTGAACAAACCAGGTGAATATTCTGCCCTCTCTCGCATCATAAAAATCTTGTGGGAGGGATTGGCTTTGGAGGGTCTGTAATGGGATGCTTTAGCTATAAAATAGACTAAAATGATTCCTAGGCCTCTCATGGTACAGCGTTTTGAAGGATTTCCTTGCCAGTGTAGCAATCAGTGTGTTCACANAGTTGTTATTCGATAGTTGAATCTTAAGGTACTACACTGTAAAACTGTGTTAAACATTCTATGTTTTGTGTGAAAGAATATTTAGCTGTTTAATCAAGGAGATTACAGAAAACAGTGAAGTATCAGCTATAATGTGTTTTTCTTCAGAGTTCGAATTTTTATTTTTTGGAATAGCAGCAAATTAGTGGAAAACGAGATGAATACTGAAGTGGTGGTTTTTGATCTTTAAATTGTGATATTTGGTTTTGGATACACATGGCCTTTGTTTGAAGTCTTAGGGCAGTTTATGTTTAGAAACAAAAACAAAAAAAAAACCAAAACAACCTAGAAACTACCTTTTAAAATTGAATTTCGTGAAGAACTAGGCTGAGGAAGTTTTGCCTGTTTTAAGGAACATTGCAACTGTATCAATTACTTAAAACCTGAGAACTTGTTCACCTTTAAAAACATTTATCATTTACCTTGAATCACTTGTTCCATTTTGATAGCCTCCTTCATATAGAAAATATAGCATGAGATGTCAGTTTAAATGCCAGTCTAACAGTGCTCTATCTTCTATGTGAAAGGAAGTATTCTGTACATTTTTCCATGTTTGACATCATGGTGTTTTGAATAACCATGTTCCATATTCATATCAATTTTTTGTTTTTGTTTTCAATTTATGCACAGCACTTGCTCTGAAATTTGGGGACTGAGTACACCAAACACGATAGATCAGTGGGATACAACAGGCCTTTACAGCTTCTCTGAACAAACCAGGTGAATATTCTGCCCTCTCTCGCATCATAAAAATCTTGTGGGAGGGATTGGCTTTGGAGGGTCTGTAATGGGATGCTTTAGCTATAAAATAGACTAAAATGATTCCTAGGCCTCTCATGGTACAGCGTTTTGAAGGATTTCCTTGCCAGTGTAGCAATCAGTGTGTTCACAGCTGATGTTTTGACCAATGAAACTCTTAATTCTACAGTTACTCATTTTTCATGCCAGTGCTATTGAAAGAATGGGAAGACTTGTTAAATGCAAGCTCTAATGTGATTCGGTATTTATATTAACAAAGTTGGAAAACTTAATTCTTTAGACCTAATCTTACAAAGTGTTTAAACTGCTTTGTATGCCACAAGCTTTCAGTTAAATCTTGCTAATTGGCTCAGATACGAGCTACTAAAGAATTGTTTGTAAATTCTTCAGTAGTTAATGGTGGGCAAATTCTAAACAGGGTCTTTATTTTTTCATGTCACATTACTTGATTTGTGTATTGAGGTTTGTCTCCCATCCCATAACAATCATAAACATCTGCATTTGTGTAAGCATATGCAGTCTGTCTTAAAACTAGCAAAACGTTTTCAGCTGGTAGCAAGGCAGATGAAGTGAAGAAGATAAACTGTACAGCCCTTACAAGATGTGCATTCATGTTTTTTGCATTACAGTTATACTGCCGTGTGGATCACTTGGGCAGCTGACTGCTTATAGGCTTATTTGCAGTCCTGTGGGAATTCTTATGCTTAAAACCATAAAGCATCCATGCCACAGCAAAGCCTTGAGGTGCCTTTAGCAGTGGAAGGGACCATTAAGTGTGTGATTTTATTTTTAACAACTGTCTTCTGCAGTTAAAAAAAAGTATATGAAGCAATCATTCTAAATACTTGGTTGGATGTAAGTGGCTTTTAATGAACTTTAAATTCACTGGCAATAATTTGAGCAGCTCAAAAATAAGTCGACATTGCTTGATACGATCATTTTCATTGCACTTGAAGCCTTTTAACTAGATTATAGATGTCACTAGCAGAGTCAAGGCACTGAATTCTGAGAATGAACTACCCATGTGTGTGCTCTATTGCTCAAGCGATCAAGGCAGTGCGCAGTCCGTAAACGCTTCTCGACATCTTTCCCCTGCAGATCCCTCGATGGCCGTCTGCAGGTGTCCCACCGCAAGGGGCTGCCACATGTCATTTACTGCCGCCTGTGGCGCTGGCCAGACCTTCACAGCCACCATGAACTTAAGGCAATTGAAAACTGTGAATATGCTTTTAATCTTAAAAAGGATGAAGTATGTGTAAACCCTTACCACTACCAGAGAGTGGAGACACCAGGTAGGAGGACTGCTTCTGACTTGTGTTGCAGTGTCTGTGTGTGCTTGTTCAGCATAATGTTACAAATGAAAAGCAAGAGAAAGGCCTCTCTTGATAGAAGTGCAAGATTCTTTTTGAGATCATGTCCCTGAAAGTTTTTAGTAGTAAACTTATTGAAAAATCTTTACAAATGCGTTTATAAACATTCCACGAGCACTAGCAGTTTCCAGCTGGCCAGGTGCAATTCAGACTGAAGAGGACAAAAAAGTTGATTTACCTTTGCTAATGCGGAATAATCTTATTTAAGGCACCTCAGGAACCCATCTCTTCCAGTAGTTAGCTGTTCAAATTTAGTATTAGCCATCCTGAGTTTCAGAAAATTTCAAAACATCTGAAGAAACTGTTAGATGTTTTAGATTTTTTTTTTCCTTTTAGCTCACAGAATCGTGTATTTTGATTACCAATGTTTTTTGAATTTTGCCTTTCCAGTCTTGCCTCCCGTGCTTGTGCCGCGACACACTGAGATCCTAACGGAGCTGCCACCTCTGGATGACTATACCCATTCCATTCCTGAGAACACTAACTTTCCAGCGGGGATCGAACCACAGAGCAATTACATACCAGGTATTTTCTTAACTCCCGCTGTAGGCAGCATGTCCTGACATTGTGCCACTGGAACAAAGATGGTCATTTCAGCCTTGTAAGTGATCAAATTAATTGAAATACGCACCAGTAAATTAGATTTACTTGATTTTGTGTATTAATTCAGTGGAAATACCTAAACACTGTTGTTTGTGGAACATGATCCTGCATGAAACTGTATTGCTGTCATTTCACAATAGCTTACGTGGTTTCAGTAGCTTATTTGAGATTCAGAATGCTAATAAATGCAAAGTAGGTCTTCACCTTATGCTTTAAGCCTCTTTCACAAACATACAGGGGTTGCCAAATGTTGTGCATTGGAGATTGAGTAATAAACTGAAGATCGATCTCATCGTATGTAATATGTGGAGAAAACTTTTAAGCTGCAAAGCAGTGACTTCAAAAGTGTCTTGATCTGTAGTTCACATCAGTAGTGGTGTGCTTTAGCTTTTTGTTCCTATTGTGTGCATACAGTTTTGTCTTTTTGGTATGAAGGAACAATCTAACAATGTTGAACTGTTAAAGAATTTCTCCTCACCCTCTTTGTCCCTTTTTCCACCCCAAAACAAACACCGATGCTAATCTGCTGCACCCGAAACCTTGTTACCCTCATTGAAACATAAAATCAGTGACCTTTGTTTCCTGTCCCAACTTCCTGTTTCCTATCTCTTCAGGAAGTCGCCTGGAGTGTAAAACCAAGTAAAGCTGAAGTTTGCTCATAAATGTTTAATGCTTTCATGCTACAAATAAGCTGCAAATTCACATCTGGAGTCTCTGAAAGAATGCGATGACTGCCCCAAGACTCAAATATGTGCAATGTACAAATTTTACCTACAGGTCTTAAGCAGAATGTTGAATGTGTTTTCTTTAAATATATCCAAGAATTGAAATTACATTAATCAATTAATTTGATCTTTCTGTTTAATTTTGGCCACATCTGTTGCCACCTTATAGAGCAATTTAAGGTGCTAAAAGTTGGTGTTGCTTTCTTAACTTGCGTGTACTTTTTTGACTCAAACCAAGGGCTTTTGATAACATTTGCAAACAACTTACTGGAAAGGCACCTTTTGCAAATCCAGTGCTATGGAAATGAGCTGAAGTAGTTATTTGCAGGAAGTTTGCTCAAGGTGATTGTAGGAATTCACATGATCTTCAAATGTTTATGCAGGTAACCACACCTCCTTCTCTTTGTCACTGACACCCTCCTCTTGTGCTCGTATCGTGCTATCTTGCTTTATTTGACCTTGCTGACTTAATCTGGAGTGCTTGGCTGGGTTCTGATAAGCCGTGTGTGCCTTGACAGCCTTCTTCAGAGAACCGTTTTCTTTAGCGGTAGGGCAGGCTCACATCTTTGCACCCTGGTCCTGTCTCCAAGAGTGCTTGATCTGCAAGGGAGCTTGGTGATTGTGAAGGTGCAGGATGGCCTTTGGGAGCTGAGTGTTCCAGTTCAGGTTCTGGATGGGCTGAGTTGCAGCGTCCACACTTCTGGCAGCACTCAAGCTCTACAATGAATTTTTACTGCCCCACCTGAGTGTTCATTTCCAGCTGTGTGGAGCTCAACCTCTGACCCTAAATAGTACTAGGTGGAGTAAATCTTCTCTGTTCGGGCACAGACTAGACGTGGAAAATAATCTGTGCCAAAGAGCCTAGATTAGCCACTGGAAACAGGAGTCATGGGCTGGATTGGAAATGTGTATTGACCTTTTGCCACAGCTGTGGGTTTAACTACAGCAAATGATTTGGAGAAGGGTGGAGTTCCCTTTATCACAATTAATGCTGTGAAAATCTTCAAAACTGGTATGTTTTTTATTACCATATTTCTTATCTAGTGAAGATTTCCCTTAATCGTACTTTTAAATTCTCACTTGAATTCTGTCACATCTATATTTAGCACACAGAGTGAATCAAAGATAAAATTCTCTCAGTTCATTTTAATTTAATCAACTGACTTAATCTAGTTTCCTCTCACTGGTTTCCTTCTGATCTCATGATATTGCAGAACATCTCAGACATGATGTTTGTTATAATTTTATTTTATTTCTTAAGCAAAAAGGCTTTATCTTTAAATTTCTGTTGTTTGGTAATAATGTAATTAAAGGTGTTTATTCCCTGGAAGTTTCAGAGACAATTCTAAGGTGATTGTAGAGATAGCTTCAAACACTTCCACGAAAGAAATGCAGGGTTTGCCTATAATATGTTGGAAAAGACATTTGCCCAGTTCAAAGAAAATTATTTCCTGAAAGGCAGTTGGTTAACTCGTTATCTGGATTACAAAGAACATTTTGAATGAAGAAGAGGAACATGCATACTCTCCTGGGTTTGGAAGATATTTCTGAGGAATTAGACACAGTTTCTGGTATCAAAACGCTTCAAAGTTGGTACTGAGTTTACTTTGGTCTGTGAAATTCTGTATTTAAAGAAAGCTAGTTGAAAGAATAGATAATAGCTTTAATAGAGCTTAGAAGTATTAGTAGTAATAATAATAATAGAACTTGTGCAGTGTTCTAAGTTAATGTAGTTATAAATGAGTCAAATCTACTGTTGTGTGTTGAAGAAATATGTATTTGGGGACTGAACTGAAAAGCAACCTTTAAATGTAACAACTTCAGTAAGATGTGGGAGGGTATCTGATCTGATGCTTATCCTACATAAAGACAGCTCACATTATTTTTTTTGTGGAAATCACCAGATGGTTTTTTTCATTCGTAGTTCTACTAAATATGAAAGCTGTTGATCACAATGCAAAATTGTTACTCATTGTAGTGACAACATCTTGTCTTAAATGGAACAAACAAGGATTCTGGTATTTATATAACATATTTGAGCAATTGACTGACATATAAGAGAAGATACATTTTACATACCAATAAGGCAGGTAACGTGTTTGAAGTCCTACTTGAAGGAAAAAGGGACAGCAAAATGAAATTCTAATTCAGTGTTCAGGTGTTACAGAGCTCATGAAGATGTCATGACAAAATGCACAGGAGTTGAATCTTACAGAAGTTTCCCTAGTCAGTCTACAAATCAGTGGAGTTGTTTTTTTTTTATAGAAACACCTCCTCCAGGATATATCAGTGAAGATGGAGAAACAAGTGACCAGCAGCTGAACCAAAGCATGGATACAGGTAACATTTATTTTTCAGTACTTTCAAGGCTTTGGATTACTAGCTGTGATCCCTCTGCATGGGACCATGAATTCAGCCCAAAAGATGGTGGCAGTTTTCCTCTGTAAAACCTGATGTTTTCTGCCTAAAATACCACTTTCAGTCTTTAATGAACAAAACAGTTTTTTGCCAGGGAAATGCTTTTAAAACATTCTGTGACATATTAAGTATATTACATTTGTTTTGTAACAGAAGTATACAAGTTTAATTAAGACTTCACCAGAAACTCTTAAAATAGATTTTAATAGCTAATTGGTTTCAACCATTCCCCAGTAAACAGGTTCATTGAAGCACAATGTCTGTTGGCCTAAGCAAGTTAGAGACAGTCTGTGTTCTCTTTCTAACTCTGACAAATTTACCACTTCTGCCATGTTTCAAATTAATTCTTGTATGGAAGGCTTTGTGGCAAAAGTAGCAGGATTTGTGCCTTTGTATGTAAGGGTTTCTAGATAATGTGGTTGACCTTAAACTTGGACAAAGCACAGTTAATGTGCTGGGTAAGAACCTCCTGCTGTGTGTTGGCAGACTTGAGTGTGCTTGGTTAGCTAATGTTAGCAACCATTTTCAGTAAGCTGGAATCTGCTGCACCAGTTTCTGTAAGAACTGCAATATTTTCCCACTATGTGACAATAAATACCTTAATTAAAACAGCCTGACATCAGCAGTCACTGTAGGAATGTTTCTGTGAAAGCCTTTCTGTATTTTACCACCTTGTGTGCAAATTGTGTTGGAGAGTTCATGTTTTTCTGAGTTTTTAAATTCCTCCTTCTGGGAAAGAATTATTTCCTCAAGTGAGGAAATCCAGCTTGCTCTTTTCTGGAGATCATAGAATCATAAATTATAGAATGGTTTGGGATAAAAGGTACCTTAGAGACCCTCTCTTTCCACCAGGGACACCTTCCACTACCCCAGGTTGCTCCCAGCCCTGTCCAGCCTGGCCTTGGACACTTCCAGGTATGGGGCAGCCACAGCTTCTCTGGGAAACCTGTGCCAGGGCCTCACGATCCTCAGCATAAAGATTTTTTTTCCCAATATCTAATCTAAATCTTTCCTCTTTCAGTTTGAAGCCTTTCCCTCTTGTTCTGTCACTACCTGCTCTTATGAACAGTATCTTTCCAACTTTCTTGAAGGCTCCCTTCAGATACTGGGAGGTCTTTTCCAAGATAAACCTTCCCCTTTGAGAACAGAGAGGCAATGTCTTTCTTGTCTCATCCACTCTTTCTTATCTGCTTTTTCACTGAATTTGGGAAGTCACTACCTTCTCACTGGAAAAGTGCATTAATAATGTTGAGATTGTGCACTAAGTGAGAGTTCTGCCAAATACAACGTTAAGTTAATTGAGTCTTTACAAGGAGGGGTGGGTTCCTAGAAGTCTGGAAAATTGAATGAAATCCTAATTCAGAGTAAGTGTGTGATATACCAGAAAACTGAGCTTTCTTACTCTGAAAAACTTCAATGTAAACCTGATTTAGATAATGGTTATACCTTCTCATCTGAAATAACTAAAACTATTTGCTCTGAAACCTGTCTGTCTTGCTTCAACAGGATCTCCAGCAGAGCTGTCTCCTAGTACTCTCTCTCCAGTTAATCATAGCCTGGGTAAGCTGGAAATACTTACAATTATTTCTCCATGTGTAGTGACTCTTCATTATATAGGTAATAACTTTAAAAGTGAAAATGCACTGTAAGAAATTAAGAGCTGTATTAAGAGGTGACTGTTGGGTTGACTTCCTGATGTTAAATATAATGGGGCTGGTTAATCACTTGTTAACAATTACTTTATTTCTGTACCTGTTGAGCTCATAGCAAAGAGAAAGAGTGATATCTTTGTGTGTGCAGGAATAGCATTTATAAAATGAACAGTTTAAAGGATGTTTGCCTGTCTGTAATGCTGCCCAGACTTGCTGTCTCCCTTGTGTGTGTGCTCTGCTGCTCTTCTCATGTACTGTTTCACCTGTAACCACAGCACAGTTGTTGCTCCCACATTAGTAGCCCACCTGCTTTGATCCGGTGCCATTGCTGTGTGTCTGTGTAGATGCCTCAGGAAGATCAGATTGCCATGGGTTTGTTTAAGGAATGGTGACAGGATGTGACAGGAAAATGCAGAATGCTGAGTAAGTAATTAGGGTAGGTAAAAAGGGGAAGTAGTGAAGAAAAAACCTGAAGATACACAGGGAAGATACTGCGTTCTCGTAGGGGACAGTAAGGTATCCTTTATCTAAAGAGACAGTGTAATACAAGAGAATGTGATTTTCATATTTTTTTTTCCTTTTTGTTGTTCAGCGTTTGATAGTTTAATTTTTCTTTAATGCTGCCAAAATGTTTGCAAGCTACAGAAAAGGCAACAGGAATGTCTCAACGTCTGGCGCTCAGAGCACCATTAGCTTAATCATTTTGCTGAGCAAAATGCAAGTACTGAGCTAAATGAGCTGTGGTCAGATTAGATCACCCCTTCTTCCCCTCCTCCTTCCCTTGTGTGGAAGATTGAATTCCATTCTGTTTACTGAAGTAGGTAAAAAGGACAGCAAGCAAAATATAGTTGGAGTAGTTTGAGGAGACTACTTCTGTCATTTCTGGGAGAGACAAATAGCAGGGTAGACCAATCTACTTTCAGCCTCAAAATCTGTGTTAAGCTTGGTTTTTAAAATTTTTTTTTAGACTTGCAACCAGTTACTTACTCGGAGCCTGCATTTTGGTGTTCAATAGCATATTATGAATTGAATCAGAGAGTGGGAGAAACCTTCCATGCATCCCAGCCTTCCCTGACTGTAGATGGCTTTACAGATCCATCAAATTCAGAGCGATTTTGTCTAGGTCTGCTTTCCAATGTAAACAGAAATGCTACAGTGGAAATGACAAGGCGACATATAGGTAAAGATCTCTGATCTTTTAACTGTTTAATTTCATTTTGTTGGTTAAATTATCTGGAATGACCCAGGTAGGATGTGTGTTGGGTTCCTTTCACCCTTGTGCAGCCAGCCATCAGCTGTATCTCTCAGGGCTTGTCACGGATAGTTTGGTCTCTCTGGCTGAGAACAGAAGTGGAAAGACACAGAGTCACTGCTTCTGAAATTAGGGAGAAATGTAGCAGCTTCTGCCACTGAAGCCAGTTTGAACTGGGAAGAGATGTAGTGATGGCTGGAGCTGAAAGGAGCTGCCTTTCCTCACTCAGTAGCCCCTAAGGTGGTGGCAGCAGCAGTCACACAGCTGTCAAGCTGAGAGCAGCACGGGAGGAGGCCACTCTACTGTGTGGCATTCCTGTAGCTCACGTTGCTGCTCTTGCCTTCTGGAAAATGATGGTGCACCAAAGCATCCCAGGGGCAGATTCTTGGCTCCCAGGCTCCTCAATGGGCCACTCTGCCCTGGGCAGCATTTATATTCAAAGTTGCTTGTAAATGAAATTTCAGCTTTAATTACAAAATATTCGCATGTTGCTTAGTTTATTGTAGTTTATAAAATGAAGAATAGACACTGATAGGGTGAAAGTCTGAATTCTTTCCTGAAATGGGAAAAGCTGCTGTTGAGAACACATTGTTTTGACATGATTAAGATTTTCTTTGTAATGGTTAGTCAAGAATTTTGTTTTCCACAATGCAGTGTCTTGACTTTGGGTTCTTCTACTACCTTAATTTTTTTTTTTTTACTGGACACTTTCATTAGCAACATTTACAAGATTTTTTTTGTTATTGTGGTTTTTACTTGCAGTAAAATTTCAACCTCTTCAGTAGAACCGACTCCTTTTATGCCAAGTCTAAATGCCAAATCCAAATACTTGTCTAATAAAATTTTAGATGTGCAGAAACCCAGGCTGTGCCTGTGTGGACTCGTCAGAATGATCAATGATGGGGAAAGGAAGAAAATCTCATGAGCCCTCACTCTTTAATAGAAGAGCTAACATTTTGTTTGAAAAATTGTTTTAACGAAAAAGGCAAATGAAAACTATGGCCTATAAAGACTGTTAATTATAAATAATTCTCTCTGGGAGATCAATTGTACATTATTTGCTTTCTGCTAGAAATAAACCATGCATATTTGTTTTCCACTCAGAGAGACAGAACAAAATAACAATTTAAAGGTGGACAATTGAGATTTTTTTTTACAGATTTTTTTTGGTAATAGGGCTAAATGAAGTCATCCTGTTTTTGTTAAAGCAGTACAGGGGTATGCAGTGGGTTGTGAAATAGTGTGGGTGCATGTCAGCAGAGAGTGTTGCAGTGGTGATCTTCTGTTTTCTCTTTTGACTATAGTGGCCTGTGCTGCTTCACATACAATGCTTTAATATTAGCACAAGTTTTAATTCTGTTTTAATGAACACGGCTTCTGAGCTTGAGTTTGGTTACAAGCCATTATATGGCAGGAAAAGGCTCTTTCACCTTTGACCAAAAATTATTCTGCTTCTCCTTGATATGTTGTGCATTCATGGGAGAAAAACGCAATTTAATTGTGTTCTGCTCCTGCTACAGCTGTCAGCACAGCAATGAAGTCCTGTAGATAATTGATTTCTATTTTTGTTGTAAAGAAAACCCTTGGCCTTCTCTGAAAAATAAACTCTCTTGTTCCCTAATCTGTCTGTGTCATGTCATATAACTAGAGTTCCTTTGGATTTTGCTACAGGCAGGGGAGTGCGTCTGTATTACATTGGCGGAGAAGTTTTTGCCGAGTGCCTGAGTGATAGCGCGATCTTCGTTCAGAGCCCCAACTGTAATCAAAGATATGGCTGGCATCCTGCAACTGTGTGCAAAATTCCACCAGGTTAGTAGCCTACCAAAGGTCTTGTGTGAAAATACCCAGTGGAGGTATTCACTGAATGACATTTGCTTTCCTTTTTTTGTAGTTTCTTCATAGATTCAAGCTTCTATGTAGCAAACCACGGGTGTATTCACTGACCGTACCTTTTTCACTCTTTATAGGATGCAATCTAAAAATCTTTAATAACCAAGAATTTGCTGCTCTTCTGGCTCAATCTGTGAATCAGGGCTTTGAAGCAGTTTATCAGCTTACTAGAATGTGTACCATAAGAATGAGCTTTGTTAAAGGATGGGGAGCTGAATACAGGTAAGAAAAGAAAACCCTTTTGTTCTTAAGTTTAGAGTTAATAGATTTTGTTCTTTCACTAGTGTACCATTTCTGTCTGGCTTGAAAGCCATATGTACACACTTCTTGCTGCTATTGTGGATATGCTGTCTGCAAATTGAACCCACATTTTCCTTTTTTCTCCCCCTCAGCTGTGGAACTGCTAAGTTACAAAGTCCATAAACTGATTTTACTGTTGCATTGAAGCCAACTGTTGAGCAAGGAATGTCGTCAAAGTTCCGTTCCCTTGCTTGGTCCTGCTGGCTTGCATGTTGTGGTGAAATCCGCGACAACATCTTGAAGTTTCACAGTTTGTACTGTGAGATTTTTTGCTGTTTGTTAGACTTTCAGCCATTCTGATCTCTGGTTCTGCGTGTAGCATGAGTTCCTTAGGTTGTGGTGCACGATGGGCTTGGTGGTACCCAACAGAGAGACTTGCAGTGCCTCTTGCAGAATGAAATAGCTGCAGAGCATGCATCTAAGGGATGGCAAGTATTTTGGAACTTGTAGTGGAAAAAGCTTTGCAGGAGTAAGATGACTGTGTTTATGTAGTAAAACTTCTAAAAACAGTTCTTTGAGTGGAAAAAAATAGCATTCTATCTGCTTTTGAATAGATTCCAATTGTGTTCTCTATTAGCACAAATGAAAAGCTGTAGTTGAGGACAGTGCCTGTTTTTAATGCAGTATGGAAATTCAGGAAGAAAAGGAATTGACTTCTAACTGAGCAGTTTTAAAGATTTCATTATTTTGGAGAACAAGAACCGCGGTTTTAAACAAATCTCTTAAACCTCTCTAGAAATTGTCCACTGAAAGAATGAAGTCTGACATGTCAATACACTAATGTAATACATAATGATTTTTTTTTCAACCATATAATTTCTGAAGTTGAGTAATGGCATGTAGGCTCCACTTGGGTTGATTCCTTTATCTACTCTTGAAATACATACATGTAAATAGCAGTGTCAGTCTGTGGGGGAGGTTTCTCAGCTAAATGAAGCCAATTTTGTAACAGTCTAATGAGATGAAATGAGAAATTTGAGTAATGGAATAAATTGGTACGTCTTTGTTAGGAAGAGGTACACAAGAAAAAATCTGGCTCAGGTTTAAAGAGCTATTGGATTTGGCTCTGAAGGAGTATGTATACACTTAGACATAATTAAATACAGCATTCAAATCTGAGACGAAGAAAGGCTTAATCAGTCAGATTATATAGAGGCATCTTGATGTGAACAGAGCGTAAGTGCTGGTTTAAAACTGTGGGGAGGCTTTTGTTAAAGTTACTTCTGAGTGGGGAGAATGTTGGTGGTTGGTCTATAAACTGTTCATAGACCATAGGATTGAAAAAGCTGCAGTGGTAGCACTGCCAAAATAGCACAAAAA
>VZRX01022431.1:132680-143558 GCA_013398075.1 Notiomystis cincta | reverse complement strand
ACTTAATTCTGTTTATGACAGACTTAAAGCCAGGGGTTAGGTTAGGATCCCATCTGCTCTTGCCATCCCATATCCTGCACCCATGGAACTCTCATGATCTCAACTCTGCATCCCTGAAAACCACCCAGGGATGTTTTGTCCATGTGCTCAGGCCGATTGTACTGGAAGAAGTCAGTTCTCACTTACATAAAGGATAAGATGATTAAACTAAATATAAAATGATTTAGTGTATCTGAAGTTTCTGTGGTCATGGGGAGCAGTGTCTAAATCACACCAACAACTGCTATTAAGTCCTGCCAACATGAAGAATTTGCTGTTGTTTAATCTGATTCCACTTTTCACATTAATTTAGCTAAATGAATGCAAGTCATGCTGTATTGAGAGAGTGGCTTATTTTAATTACTCTTAAACCAGTTCCAGGTCAAATGTAATAACTAGGAAGAAGTCACTAAAACTGATAGAAGTGTATCTGTATAGAGATTTCCCTGTTTAATTAAACAGGGTTTAAGTCATGCTTTTATATAAAATGATGCAACTTTTTTGTGCAAAGGTTTGAATTAGTTAAACAACCTTAAAAATTTAACTCTAAAAAGTTACAAATTAATAAAATAACCAGAGAAGTCAGCAGGAAAAGAATATGAGAGAGATCCAGGACATAATTTTCATTATTCTGTTGTTTAGTCATTAGATTTCCCTGTCCCTGTTGGCCCTGCAAGCTTGTGAGGGAGGTGTGGAGCAGCTGAAATTTGGTCTTCAGCTTCTCCTTTCCTCCCAAATCATGAAACATAATGGATTTCTCTTGCTTTTTAAACAGTGTGATGAAAGCAGTGGCATTGCAGGCACTTGGATTTGGTCCAGCTGGGGGGATGATGCTGAGGTAAGTGTGGAACACTGATGGGCCAATTGCTGATTCAGGGTGGGTGCTTTGTGCCACAAAGGTGCAATTCCCAAAGGAGTGGATCCCAGACCTTGTTCCCCACAGCCAATTATACAGCTCTTAGCAATTTTCTGCTTTGTTGGGTTTTTTAAACCAACCCAAAGGCACCCTGTGTGTAGGGAGGATAATTGCTAACAGCACCATTCATAACTCTTCCTCTGCTTCCAGTTTATGCCTCAACACTTGATGTTACCCATTATGCAGAGATCAATGTGTCAAAATGAGGTAGATTTATAGTGAAGATAATTCTGCTTCTGAGTTTGAAAAAAACCCGAGTGTGATATTTTCACTGAGTTAATCAAAGGAATTCAAAGGGGGTTTAAATCTCTCAATTTTCCATGGCTCATGGAGAAGATGAAAAGTGTTTGACCTCTACTAAACCAACTGAATTCATATGGTGGCTCTGTAGATAAATAAAATGTCCACCCAGACAGAATATTGATTACTTAGGTACTCTTTGCTGAATTACAAATGGGAGCATCAAACACAACAGCAAGAAAGTATCATAAAATACATCAGGGCATCCAAAGTATTTGGCTTAATGCAAAAAGACAAGTTAAATAAGTGGTATTAAACTAACAAGGCTGAGAAGTGGCAAGCTGCATTGCTCCAGTGCATTATTCATGGCAGTGGCAGGTCCTCCACACCAGCCACCACTTGCTCTGGCACTCGCTTTAGGGGGCAACTTGTTAAAGGGACTGAGGTTGTCATGGAAAATTTGGCCTCTGAATGCTCTCACCATGGACCTGGCACTGCTTTGGGCAGGGGGATTTACCAGAGAAAGGGTGACCCATCTGTGCCATTTGCATTTTGTAAGTGTTGGTTGGGAATCAGAGCCCACAGACTGCGGAGGGGACCAACTCCTGGGGCTTCTGGTGCCACTGGAAGTGTCATTGCTTGGGACAGAGGTGGCCACACAATGATGGGATCAGCACAGAGGGAGGATCCATCACCTCTTCTCAGACATTAGGAATGAAAGGACAGGGTTTTTCCACCTCTCAGGAGATCACAGCCTTGAATGGATATACCTGCCTGGTTTAAACAAAAACCAAACAAAATAAAAACAACACAACAACAACAACAACAACAACAACAAAACCCCAAACAAACAAAAATAACATAACCAAAAAACCAGGCAAATCTGGGGATTTTGAGTAGTGACTGATTTCTGAGCAGAGACTTTGTGAGTCTGATCCTGTGAGGGATTATGGGATCTGTGTCTCTGGATGGGCAGAAGGTACAGAATCACCTTCCCCACCTGTCAGGGAGATCTTTTCCATGCTGAGTAGGGTGGTGTGGGAAGCAAGAGAAGAGAATTATGGAAAATGTGGCATGAAGATGGAGATACACTTCTTTTTGCCTTCCTTATGGAAGTGAGCTCTGGCCAGTCCTGCTGGAATTACTATCACAGGTTTTACTATTGGAAAAAACGGAACCAGCAGCAGGGTACAGAGAGACAAAGTTACAGAAATTCTCACATGAAATAAATTAAAATAAGTAATTTTTGTTGTTTTATATTTGTGCAAGAAGTTACCACAAAATGCATATCCTGTTTCATCTTCTTTCTACAGAAAATACCAAAACTGCAATTAATTCCAAGCGTAGCAGCACTGCTGGAAGAAGTGATTGTAAACCAAACCTCAGACTAATAATCTGGGTAGTAATATTTCTAAGTTGAGATAATTTTGGACTTGTCATCTTTGGCCAAGGTTCCAAGCCAGACATATTTTCTTTTGTATTAAATATGTTATGTGTCATGAGGTAAAAATGAAAATAACTCTGCACTTATTTTATAAAGCTGTCTTCGGTCAGAGCTGTAAAGACTTTTGTTTGACTTTTCTTGGATGACAGTGGCCTTCAGATTGAAAGAATATGTGCTGTAGGAAGCCCAGAATAATCCTTTCAGCAGATGTGGGTGTCTCCAGTAATTGATGCTGTAGGGTATAAACCTCTGGATCTGATCAGAGCAATGGGATGGATCTGGGTCTGATGGGGGTATGGACACTTTCACCCTGGCTATGGAAATCTTGAAGGGAATGTATTCAGAAAGAGATCCCTTTTTACAGGAATTTGTGCCTTTCAGAGCTTATCCAAAGCCAGACAGTCCCCCAGGGATCTGCTGAATTACTGTAAGAACTGAGGTCAATACCTCAGCTCCTTCTGAAGGGCTGGGCTTTGTTGTATGTGAGGAGGATGGACTTGCACAAATATCTTCTTGGGCCCAAGGAAGCAGAACAACAGGACAAGGATGAGCTGGACTGGGAATTTAATTAATTTCCCAAGAGGAACAGGCAGGCATTATGGTTTGTGCTGGTATTTGGCATAAGGGGGAGGATTATGAAAATATCTGTGTTAAGATAACCCCAACAGTTGAAGACCAGAGTTTTTAAGAAAAAACCCAGTAGAATTCTGTTCAATTCAGTATCTAAATATCCTAGAAATCAGACTGTAGGTTCGATGTCTAATGGGCAGACACCTGAATGAGCACCAGCTTCTATGTGTTAATGAGGATGAGAATCACAATAAGCAAAGGGGATTTTAGGCTTTGGCATGGGCTGTGCTGCTGCTGTGGGTGACTTCAGGAGGCACCTGGTAGGATTTGCACTCACCCCTTGCTCTGTGCATCATGTGTTTGAGCAAATTCCTGCATTTTACCCTGGCACAGGTTTGGAAGTTGGGGCACTGCAATGAGGCTCCAGTGCTCACTGAGCTGGTGGTGCATTGCCAGAATCTCACCTCTGCCTGGGGCTGCCTTTATGTGATTTTGTGCCTGTGTGGTGAGAGATAAAGTGGATCTTCCTGGGATTATGAGCACAATATCTAATCTTTATCCCCTGGATTATGAATGGTGTGATTCCAGGTTAATAATTAACAGTGAAGGGTAATGGAAATAAATGTGTCAGCTGCACTGACTGCTGGGGCCCTTTGTTTTTTATGGCTTCACACATTTTGGAGATGGAGGAATTCCCAGAAGTGACTTTGCTGATTTGTTTCTACGTGGAGCCATTTGATCCATCTCATCCCCAAATCATCCCTTGCTCCCTTTAATGCCCAGGAGCTGCTGCTCTCCCTTAGCTGCTTCTTTCCAGGCAGGAATACTAGACAGGGGGGATAACCTTACAGATAACAAGGCTGGATAATTAAACAGGGCTCCCATAAGTGCATTAAGGTTTAGCCTGAAGCCTAGCTGGAGAAACTCCATTTTTAAGATACCAAACTATCCTCCTGCCATCAAGAAACACAAGTCATAGCCATGTGTACAAGTGCTCTGTCTAAATCCTCCCAGAGATGAGACACAAAACCAGGAGTCTGGGCCACTTTTCCCTTCTCTGAGCTCTGTGTTCATTGTCACAGGTGGATAATTTTTTATTATTAATGATTACTTATTTTCCTCTTATTTTCTTATGGTCCCAGCTGGGCACAGACTACCAAGGAAATAAAATCCTGGTGACATCTAGTGGCTGCTGGGGCTTCTCTGAGGCATTAGAGGTGAGAGTGCCTCTGCTCTGGGCATTTCAGCAGGCTGTGCACAGAACAGAGATGGAAATGAGCCTTTCAAGACCAACAGACTCCCACAGCCTGAATTTAGAGACCTTCCCATCTTGCTCAAGGACAATATTGCTGCAATTTCTTTCATTTGTGCAGCAGTCCAAACAGTCTTGTCACACCTTCCTGGTCATACCCAGCACCTGTGATGCTTTAGAGACACCAAAAATGGGTAATGTCACCAAAATGGCCTTTTGTACCCCAAATCTTGCTTTCCTTTAGAACAGTCCCCCACATCCCACTGCCTGGCTCTCTGTAGGTGAGGCACTCACCCGCACCCACAGACTGGCTGTGTGCTCAAACATATCACAGGAAGACTGGTTTGCAGATGCCTGGTGAGAGAAATTCAGGCCAATGACAGAAATATTTTGAAAAGCCAATTTGCAAGGAACATAACGTGGCACTGTGTGTTAATTAGCAAACCCAAAAGGAAATCCTGAATGGAGCTGGGAGATTCGGGGCGGGTGCTCGAACACAGGCTGGTTTCCTGCCAAGTAAAACTGGTACTTAGACAAGGAACATCGCTGTGATTTGAATTTGGACACGTAGTTTGGGCAGCCTGCAAGAGCAGGCTACTGCCAGTGTGCATCAGCAACTGTAGGTAAGTGTGGCTGAGGGAAGGTTTGAAAGAAAACAACTGCAGAGAGGAAGCAACACCTGTGTGCTCGAGGGCTCGTGGCAGCTGCTTCCCCCAGGGCAGGCTCGGGGAAGGGTTACCCTCATTAAGGCTGAGCACAGGTGCCAGCTTGGTCTTTTCCCATTGCTCTGTGCCTGGAATGGGGAAACAGGCTTTGATTTGGTGATGAATGAGTGAAATTGTATTTGGGTTCTGCTGGAACAAATCAGCAGTAATTTCAGAGTGCCTGAGCCAGGGACGAGGCTGGCACGTGTGGCAGTGCTGTTTCTGCTGGTGTGCTCTCCACGCCTCAGCAGGCAGCCACAGCCTGGCAGGAGCTGGGCACTGCCTCACCCAGCCAGGCCTGCTCAGATTCACACAGAGAATCAGCACAAACACACAAACCCAGCTTCAGTGCAATAAAAAATACAGAGGTGTACGGCCAGGCAGGTCTTGCCTTCCCACGCACCATCTGCCCCTGCAGCCCCACATGTCCCGTGCTCCTGTGGTCATCCAGCTGGCCTGCTGTGGGCTGCTGGCAGCTGGGCAGCAGCTTGCACGTGTCCTGCACTCATGGGTTGCTGGAGCAGTTTGAAAATGAGAAATTATAAGGGAAACTGAGGTTTGTGATGGTGCAGTTGAGAGGCATGGCCAGTCCACACAACACATGTCCAGCTGTAATGGGGGGCAGCCTGTCATGTATAATTCATCAGGAAATGAGAGCTGCAATTATTATGTGTTTGCACAGCAATATGCCTGTAATTACTGGGTATATTTACACCCATTACAGCTCAGTACAGAGAGAAATGAACCCCTTCTCCTTTTGTGCTGCAGTGCTTCCAATCACAGCACAAACCCTCAGCATAATCAGGGCTCAGGCCACCAGCACCCTTCTAGGAGGAAAGAGCAAGCAGTCTTCTTTTTAGCAGGAACCCAGGTTAAAAATGATGATTGGGCACCATCCAGGCAGCAGAAAGGCTATGTAGGAATACAAGAACCCTACAAATAAAGAAGCAGAAAGAAAATCCTTGGAGGGAGCAGGCTGCAGAGGTGGGGATGCAGCACACCCACAGCAGCAGGAGTGGCTGGAGAAGGCTCTCCCTGCACTGCATGGCAGGGGGGGCACCTCAGAGTGAATTAAGGAGGCAAGGTCTGACCATGAATAAATGTTTTAAGACTGGGGATTCACTTTCTTTTATAAACACCTAATGGTATTTTTGCATTCAAGTCCAATTTTCAAAATGGAGTTGAGAGCAAGGCTCCTAACCTCAGGGCTTGTCTGCAGGAAGAACTCCACCCACATTTCTCCTGTAGTCAAAATGTAAGTGAATTAAAATAAATTCAATTATGGCCATGTTTTCTCTGATGGAGCACATCCACACAGGCTCACCATCTGCTTTAACTAATCTGTGCTATGAATTCATAGGCCTATATTGTTCAAGTTAGTCTTCTGGGGTATTTCTGGGTAAACAAAGATTAAATCTGTCCAAAAATATGATTTACAGTAATGTTTATGTAAGGGTGTTCTACATAATTTCAGTCTTGTTTTGAACTGTTTTCCATGCAATATTAATCTGTTTCCCAACTGATGAAATGAAATGTGTGCTAACTCTTAATATGCAATCTCTCACTTTGGATTGACAATGGTTTATGCTGGGTTTTGTTGAGAGGGTTCCTGATTGAGTTGAATTATGCTGAAGTGAGTCAATGACCTGGAGAGACATTCTATGTTTAGGGAGTTGCCCGTGTTTAAATGGGGCTTAAAGTTGTCACAGCTGTAATTGAACTGTTTCAATGCATTTTATGTATGCACAATCAGGCTCCAAGTAATCTGGTCCTTCAAAACGAGTCAGAAAATGCATGCAATTCCTTAAGAGGAGCCTGCAATGATATATGAAAGCAGATTCAGGATGTTATTTTCATTACTTAGTTGCTTTAGACCTTAGTTTTTTCTCAGTCCCTCCTTATATTTTTTACCAGTTATCTCAAGGAAAGACCTTCCAGTGCTGTTCCTGGCAGGGGAATGCAATGACAGCAATGATTTCATGTGCCCACCACAGGCACCCCCAGGACCCTGAGAGTGACAAGAGGGGAATGCAAAGCCCAGGTGCTGCATCCAACACACCCCAACTCACTCCTCCTGCTCCAGGTAAACCACCAATGGCTCTAAATCAGCTTTTTCCCAGGAATAATGAGTCTCCAATTAACAAGGAGTTCTGTCTGCTGGGCAATAATCTAACCTGGTGGTTGTAATGATGTAACAAGGTTCCAAATTATGTTGATAAGTGAGATCTGTTTATGGGGACTATAATTTCATTCAAGGCCACTTGCATGAAGTGCCAGCATAATCATAAAATTTGCCTAAATACAGTGGTGAAACTTTTAATGGTCTCTTTACCTTCGAATTTTCCTGGTGCTGTTACTCCTCAGGCAAAATGTGGTTGTTGAGTGAGACATGGAGGAGAGTTCCTAAAGAGGGAACTGTGTCACTTCAACTAATTAACAGAATGCAAAGGAAATTTAGAATTTTTTAGGCTGTGGCTGACACAGAAGACAAAAGGTGTTTGATGCCATGACCAACAAATCTCCTCTGGTGGCTCCACAGAAAAATAAAATTGTCCAGAAGCATTACTGCTCATTTAGGCTCCCTTTAATGAATCTGAATGGGTCATCAAAACTGAGATGGTGTTGATACCAGGTGTATCAGAGCAGCCAAGATTTTAGGATACTAGAGGTGGCCAGGCCATGTAATTTGGGGGAAAGTAGCCAGAAGGTGCCTTTACCTGTGCCATTACCCCCTGCCCAGGCAGCCCAGCCCCTGCTTGTAGAAGTGGCAGCATCACAAGCCTTTAAAATCCTGCTGTCCCCAGGGCAGGAGGAGACAAAGTCAAATGTTGAGTTCAAAAGGCAGGAAGCTGTTACAGAAATCTCAGCTGGCCTCTGCCCAGCACACATCCCCCAGCAGCTCTCATTCTGCCCTGACTGCCTGAACTGCAGCACAGAAAATTCCTTTTCCTGGCTCTGGAGCTCTCCTGGCTGTGGCCAGGCCCTGCCACCCATCCCCTGGCACTGCAGGGCCATGGGCACCAGCGTGGCCCTTGGTCCCTTCTCCCTGCTCACCAAAAGATGCCAGCAAAGAGCTTTGGTTCCTCGGGCTCAGCTGCCAGCTCTGCACACCCCCTAACTGATTTTTCTTGAAAGACCTGATTTTGGCATATTCCCCAGTGGGACTGGAGTGCAGAGTGAAGTCTTATTCTGCTGATCTGGATAATGTCATCAGATGGAGACAAATGATTTTTAAGCAGGCGTTTCCACTAATTTCAGTGGTGAATTTTTTTCCAATTAAAAAAAAATAAAAAGACTAAATCCCATGTGTGCCTATGCAGGAGTGTGGTCTATAATATTTAAATTGCCATATCCCAAAGGCTGAGTACAATGGAGAAATCAACAATTCAGGAAATGGGGAGTGTGGATTTGCATTGGCCTTGAAGAAATGTATTCTGTAAAATCTTTTAAGGGAAGGGAAAGAGGCAAGATGCTTCTATAGAGTTTTCTGAGTTCTAAAACCTGTGGCATTAACTGAAGTTACAGTAGGAATTGGATGGAGAGAAAGGAGATGGGAGTGCTTAGATGTTGGTGAGGGAATCTGGGCTGTGTTTGAGAGAGGAGTGAGGTGATTATTAAGGAAAAACAACAAAATTTTAAGGGTGTTTGGCCATTAAAGCCCCAGGGAAATCTGCAGAAGAGCCTTACAGATGTGCCAGCCCTGATGACCCACACCCAGCCAGAGTTCTGCAGGGCTGCACACACCAGAGGGATTCACACAAAACTATCAGGAATTTTATGTGTTGAGCAGAAACCTGCATGTGCAGCCTCTCATAGCACGTGTACACACACGTGTGTGAGTGTTTGGCCCTGTGTGTGTGTGAGAGTTGCCTGGGTTTGCATTATTCACACACCAGAGCCAACAACTGCCCCAAAAAACTCAGCCAAAGCTGGTTCTCCCCTCCTAGCCCAGGAAACCATCTGTTGGGGTAGAGCTGGGCAGTTTTCTGATCAATTTCTGAAAAATTCTTCAGAAGGATTTTAAAGCAAGGTCTCCAGATCAGGGTGGTTCAGTAGGGCTGGAGACAGAGTAAAATCACAGTGACATCTAGTGATCACTGATGTTTCACAAAGGTGCTGCCAATGGAAACGATAAACATGTATGAAAAAAAATCAGCATTTTAAACACATAGCACAAAAAAATCAGAAGCCAGGGAAAGAGGTGGGCTACATTATGTGGATTAAAATGCTGCAGGGCTGACACAGAGCAAAGAGCCACAGCTGTGGAAGGGCTGAGGGATGATTTCTGCAGGGATCTTTCCTGGGTCTGCATTTCTCCCTGCTTCAGCAGAGTTTGCTGATGGTACTAAATTGCAGCACATTCATATAAAAGAAACTCGATGTTTTGGAGACTGGGAATAGAACTAATAAAATGATGTGCAGCTTCCAAAGTACGAGCTGGTCCCCAGGGAGGGGAAAGCAAAATGAACCCTACTCCATGGCTGGAATATGTGGTGTGGCAGCAGCTCTGCCTCAGTGCCAGACAGACACCCAGGGAAAAAGCAAATAAGGAGGGAATGCCAGCTGGGCATCAGAGCTACAGTTCAGGCTTGCATCTTGAACCAAAGCAGGATTTGGGGTTGTACTTGGCAGCAGAAGGAACTAACTGGTTTTGTGATGTTGATTGAGTGTTTTCCACTCCAGGTTACTGATTGACTGATGGCAGTTTGAAAAATAAAAAAAGGATTTTTCTTTTGGTTGTATCAGTCAGGCAGTCTGGCCACAGTCATGCACACTTGGCCAGGCTGGAATTCAGTTCTGCTGTCCTGCCTGAGCACCCTGCTGGGGCTGAACCCAATTAATGGTGCATTAATGAGCAAAAGATTGAGAGAAACTCTTCCTCAAGGGGGGTGAGGCAGGACATTGCCTATTTGTGTTTTGATTGTGCAGGGTGATGAAAATCCAGTCAGATGGGTTAGCTGGAGTTACAGTGGGGACAGAGAACTGGTGCAGTGGCTGAATTGATTTTGCAGCTTTAACCCAGCAATTTTTGTGGCCACATAAATATGCAGGCAAATTCTCGTGTGATGAAACATTCAGGAGCTGCTTTGACAAAAGTTGAGAAGGAAGCTCTCAGCCAATTTCCAAGCCCTTCCCTTGAGTCCCCAGCAGCCAGGCAGGTTTAGTCTCTCAATTATTAGCTGAAAGCAGAATATACATTCTCACTGTCTGATTTTGGATGCCACTGGAGAATATCCCTCAGATAGATGCAAAAGGGGAGAGACAGATTCACGCACATCAGATGCTGTGGCTGCCTCTGTGTCGTGGGATGATCTTGTATTCCCCATCACCTGCTGGAAGGTTTTTTTGTGCCTTCGGACTGCAGCCGGGAGGACTCTTCACGGCGGCTCGCCTGACCTTGCAGCCGGAATGTTTACATACTTTTGCCCGGCTGGAGACTTTTTTTTCCCTCTGCTGGTAGCGGAGGAGGAGGGGCTGCG
This sequence comes from Notiomystis cincta, assembly GCA_013398075.1. NCBI lineage: Eukaryota > Metazoa > Chordata > Aves > Passeriformes > Notiomystidae > Notiomystis > Notiomystis cincta. The sequence goes on along the minus strand of VZRX01022431.1, from coordinate 132,913 downwards.
CCCAACCTTTTTTTTTCTCAGCTGTCGGCTGGAGAGGAACGGAGATCTGCTTCTGCGGCTTCTGCTCCTTTCTGGACGGTTTTCAGCTCGTTTCCTTCGTCCGAGACCAGCTCGCCATCTCTGGGACTCGTGGTTGGGACCCCTCGATCAGGCAGGGCCCGGCGGGGCTCGGGCCTTGGGCCTGGGACACATGAGAGAACTGTGGGGAAACCCATCGGCCTCCACCTCTGGGG